>JAGSPU010000043.1:0-36872 GCA_019321725.1 Paulownia fortunei | reverse complement strand
AGACCTATTTTTCTAACAATCAGTAGGGAATCAACACTTTAGAACATGTGTCTGAAACCTTTCAAGTAAAGGGAGATGAAGATAAATGGACATCCATTAAATAATATTCATAACACTCCCTATTGGATGTCCATACAAAAAAAAAAGATGTCGCGATAAAACCTTATTAGGAAAAAAATCCTATGGAAAAAAATCCTAGTGAAGAAAAAAAAGTATATTATTCTTGTGTAGTATGCATTATAAACTGTCTCATTAAAACCTTATCGGGAAAACCCAATGGAATAAAATCTTGGTTAAGAAAAAAAGAGTACGGTGCATGTAAGTTCCCCTTCATTATCATAAGAGATTCATATATCACGCATTCCAATGTTATGTTTTAATATCTCAAATGTTGAAGTGGGTAATGCCTTCGAGAATAGGTCTGCAAAATTACCACTTGAATAAATCTGTTGAACATCAATATCATTACTCTTTTGGAGGTTGTGAAGAAAAACTTTAATGAGATATATTTGGTTAATTATCCATTAATATATCATCTTTCAAGGTGAGCTATGCATGCAACATTATCTCATACAGTATTGTTGGAGCTATTTTGATATGTGATAGAGTACACGCTTTGTCGATATATTGGATCATCTACATTAGCCATACTCTTTCGGCTTGCCTCATGGTCTGCAAGAATTTCAACATTGCTTGAAAAAATAGTTGCTACAAACTCTTTGTTGAACATCATGTTCACACATAAAAATTGACCTGTGTGTCAATCAAATAAATAACTCGTCTCTCCATAACCAATCACCTATGATATAGATTTATTTGAATAGAATAATTTCATATCAATTATTCCTTGAAGTTAATGAAATATGTATTTTACTCTATTCTAATATCTTCGTGTTAGAAGAGAGCTGTATCTTCCTAACAAATTTATTGAAAAATTCTATATCATATTGACAAGGACTGGTTTTATAAGAAAACATTGGCTCTTGAAGTAATTGACGGTGTGCTTTCAAAAATGAATTTTAGGATCGACTTTAACATTTCAGTTCCGAAATCACTCCAAGTGTACCTCTACATATTGTTTTTGGTGAGTTCTGAAAATAATCGAATTGAGTATAAAATGATTGGAAGGCGTATCTAAAATTCATTTTGAAACCCCTAATAAAAAGAGATGAAAAAGGTAAATCAAGAATGAAAGAGATAGGGGAAAGATACATAATTAAATGCTCCAAGGCTTTAAGAACACGAATCATCATGGTCAGGGAATGGAAGAGGAATAATGTGTCTAAAACATAAAAAACAAAAGTAGATGTTTGTGGCAAATGAAGAGATCAAATACGAGGATATTGAGCCTTTTAAGGATGAAAAAGAAAAGACAGTAGTAGTTCCCAAGCATTAGTTCTGAACAACATAAAGGAGTTATCCTTTGCTTGATTGATTGGGTTTGTTGTCCCTCCCCAAAAACAAGGTATTGTCATTTCCTATGGCAATCTATTCATCACTCTAATCCAGAAAGCAAAACACATTCACAAAATTCGTAGATGCCTGCTAGCAAGTACGAATTCTCATTGTAATTAAGAGCTAGATGTGGAGTTACAAAGTCCTAATTGGATCAAAGAAACAACAAAAGTTACTCTACATGCACTCTAAAGGTACATTCATGAGTTTAATTTTTCCTCTTAAAATGGAATGCTGATCTTACAAAGAATTAAAATTGAAACAAGAATTTTGAGCCCTTTGCTCTATCCAGCTACCCTTTGCTGATGGGGATGGAGATGGACAGTTTTAAATCTCTGCTAATCAATGAAGATGAAAAAAAGAAAAAAAGGACACAGAACAGGCATCTCTCTCTCTCTCTCTCAAGGGCAATTGCTGGCGACATTCCTAGGTGCCAGAAAACTGCAACTCTCGCCCCTCCACTGAATCGATTTGGACTGTTTAGTTTATCAGTTTTTGTGCATGTTTATCTACTTTGCACTCAAAAAAAGGGATTTTTCAGTCATTGTTCCTCTTTTCTTGTCTGCTACTCTATGTATACTCTGTCATCTGCAAGAAGGTTCACGTTCTATTACTTAAAAGCGGGGTGGGGGGTGGATGATACTCCAAAATTCTAAAACTGAAAAAGATGTTGTGACAATACAACCTGCACGATATGGCACACTGACAACAACCAAATCTATACAATTCGAGTGATATTTGTCACTATCTTGACTTCCTAACAAATTTGGAATTAAAGAACCTTCCTACAACAAGCTTGATGAAAAATATACACTTCAAATACAGCAGTATCAATCTTGAAATCAGCTCAGAGTATGCCAAACTTTACTTGGAGAGAAAAAAAAAAAAGTGAAAAATGGTAAAGACTTGTACGATAACAGCCGTTGGCTGAGCAGTCAGAGATGAAGTTTTTTAAAAAACAAAAGAAAAAGAACTAGCTGGAGAATCATCTGTAACTTGCAGGTGCAAATAATTAGGAACGTGAATATTAAAGAATTAAATATACCTTGGATCGCTTGATAGATGGAAGGAATGCGCCACTCATTATATATTTGATAGATACTTCAGTTGGAATGATACACACCGATACGTTCCAGTTTATGAGGTGCAATATAGATATATTTACATGTACAAAAACTGATAACAAAAAAGAAATTTAAAATGAAAAATACTTGAAGCCAAATCGATTCAGCCTTGAGGGAGATATGGATTTCTTTGTGTGTGTGTGTGTGTGTGTGTCTCTCTCTCTCTCTCTTTTTTCCTATTTCTTTGATTTGTAGAGGTTTCTGGCACTTTTCATGTGAAATGAGTAAACTTCTTCTTCTATGTCGATCAGTGCCTGCCTGCCTTTGATTTTACATGTGGACAAAAGTCACGGAATGCAATAGAACAAAGGATCCTATCCAGTTGCAGCACGCGTATATGAGAAGGAATTAGCCCATGGTGGAGAAGGGCCACATTTGCACTACTATTCACATCAACAAAAAAATCATGGCATCATCTTATAAAACATGATCTATCTACATTAGTTATTGCCTTAAACTATAGAAAATTATACTTTTGGGAACATTCAGAAAAAGGCCATTACCATAAGTGAGGCTCATAATCATATACATATATACCTAAGAGACGAAATCTTATTACAATAGATTTCCATCCATTTTTCATAATCTCACCAATTATAAAGACAACTCTGAGCAAGATAACAAGAAGTTGTAAATCACAGGCTTCTTCGTGGCTAGCATGGAATCCCATATGTAGTTGGCATGTGAAATTTTCAAATGGTCAGTATGCATGCGTACAACTATCAATATATATCCACAATATAGATGGTTGTGATACATGTGTGGAGAACTATCAGAGCTTGAGTCCTTCACAGAGTTATTCTCAACTGATCTTTACCTAGCTACCTGTTGTATCAGCAAACAAGGAAATTATGAAAGGGAGATGCAGCTTGGAAAAAATTCTTACTCATGTAGTGCACAGAAGTCATTATCTTCAACTGGCAAATATAGTATAACTTGATAAGGATAGTGAAATATTTAATTGTTATCTTATTTGTTAGTTTATTATCTTTTGTATATTTTGAAATTAGATACCCGAGATTCTTATACTACCGTGTAGTCTAAATTTGTTAGGTGGTTATAAATCCTCAACCAATATATATATGTACTAGAAAAATCACAGGTACCATTAATTTGGGACTTCGTTTTATGTCTCAAAATTCACTTCAACTTAATGGTTTTTGTGATGCCGATTAGGCTGGTTGTCCTATCACACGATGCAGTACTACTGGTTATTGTATTTATCTTGATGCAAATTATATCTCCTGATCATTCGAGAAGTATCTCGCTCTAGTACTGAAGCCGAATACCGCCCTATGGTGTCCGCTTCTGCTGAAATTACATGGCTCACTTACCTTCATGATATTGGTGTTAAACATTCTAAACCTCCACAACTGTTATGTGATAATTTGAGTACTTTATATATGACGGTCAATCCTGTTTTTCACACTCGTACTAAACACATTGATATTGATTATCATTATGTTCGGGAAAGGGTTGCTTCTGGTGCTCTTATTACTCATTTTGTACCCTCTACAACACAGATTACAGATATTCTCACCAAGCCACTTCTTAAGTTTGCTTTGCAGGAGTGTCGATTCAAGCTCGGCCTGCAACCAATTCCACGCCCAGCTTGAGGGGGCCTAATAAGGATAAGTGATATATTTATTAATTTGCTAGTTTGTTATCTTTTGTATATTTTGAAATTAGATATCCGAGATTCTTGTACTATCATGTAGTCTAGATTCGTCCGGTGGTTATGAGTCCTCAACCACTATACATGTATCATAACATGTCAATAAATGAACCGTTAGATATGTGATGATATTATAAAAAAATTTAAAAAATATTGATATTAGTATTTGTAGTCTGATTATTTACAATTTTACTTGGATAATACTCAAGTGAATAGCATGATTTATCATTTGTTGAACCTCTAACCAATGCTATCTATTTAAAGATATACTAGCCTATATTATAAGCATTACTTGTACGTAGCTAGCATTACTCTTTCATTCTATTGAAGGTGTTTGTCTCATAGTAAGCGTTTTGTTGTGGGTTGGCACTAATAAATGAGTTCACATGGCCCTTCGTTGAAGGATATTTGCTTTCCTTATATGACTACTGTAGCATTAACTGAATTACTTGACCATCGTCATGTTATAATGGCTTAAGTTGTGTATCTTGAGATTAGTAAGTTATGTGTACAAGTACCCGCTTTTGCACACATAGTGGCACTCATTGGGCTTCGTAGCTCATCACTTATGTCTTCTATTCCCAAGTAAAGATAGAGGGCAAAATTATAAAATTTGTCCTCTATATTGATCTAGGTAGTGCTTTAATTTTTTTATTTTTAAAATTATTAATTTAGATGCACTAATTTTTAAAAATTTACAATTTCAGTCCGATTTTGGACGGAAATTCCAACTTCTACTGGAAATTGCTCCATTGGCATTAGAGCTTATTTATGGGCTTGAAATTTGTGAAGTTTTAAGATTTGGAGGGAAATCAGTGATGTTGCAATTACGTGGGCAAAGGGAGGCAAAGTATACTCAAATTCAATAATAAATAAAATAAAAAATAGTTTACATAATATATATGAATAAATTTCCTAATTTTCAAATATATAAAAAAATTGTAGAAAATAAAAGAATGATGTTAAGAAAATCTCATATTTAATAATTTGGAAATATATTAGATTCAACCATAAATAAAATAGAAAATAGTTTACATAATATATTTAAATAATTTCTTAATTTTCAAAAATCTAAATAAAAAAAATATATAAAAAATGAAAAATGATGTTAATAAAATAGAAAATATATTTCAATTCAACAATAAATAAAATAGAAAATAGTTTACATAATATATTTAAATATTTTCTTAATTTTTGAAAATATAAGCAATTTGGAAAATCCACTAAAAATAAAAAATGTTAATAAAATTCAATATGTACAAATATACTTAATCTCAAAATAAACCAAATAGAAAATAGTTTACATAATATATTTAACTAAATGCTTAATTTTCAAATATATAAATAATTTAGAAAAGTTAACTGAAAATAAAAGATAATGTAAATAAAATTTAAATTTTTTGTAATTAGAAAATATATTTAAAATCCAATAATAAACAAAATAGAAAACTTTTTACGTCATAAATTAAAATAACTTCTTATTTTTTTATAAAAATATAAGTAATTTAGAAAATTTATGGAAGATAAGAAAAACTAATGTGGAGAAAATTTCATATTTAAATATTGAAAATATATTTAATTTGAAAAATAAATAAAATAAAAAATAGTTTACATAATTTTAAATAATTCGTTAATTTCCAAAAATAAAAATTATTTATAAAAATTACAAAAAATAAAAAGTCATGTTAAAACTTTCAATTTAACAACTAAAAAATATATTTGCATTCCAAGTAAATAAAATAGAAAATAGTTCATTTTCAAAAATACATGTTATATATCATAAAACTAACTAATATTACTAAAATTTAATTTTTAAAATTAAAATACATATTTAAATTCAAAATTTAAATAAACAAATTAAAAAGTAATTTAGACAAATTATTAATTTATCCTAAAATTAGTAAAATAAAAAAATAGAAAATAAAAAAAAAATCAAAAACTTCATCTTCATGAATCAGACCCAGACCGCCTCCCCACCACTTCCCGACCAACACTACCCTCTCCAACTCCTCCCTAACCAGCACCACCCCTCCCCCCTGAAACCATATTCCTCTTCACCCTAGCCTCCCCCTAAAACCTACCTTCCTCTTCCCCGAAATAAAAACTCAATACATATGTATATATGTGTATATAATATTGGCTTTCAAAACATTTGGATAGAATTGGATTCACAAGTGGTAATTCAACTTATTCAAGGACATCGCAAAATACAATGGCAACAGCAGCGTTATCTCACTCGGATTAAAGGATTTTTTGCTTCCATGGATATCAAAATCAGCCACATATTCCGAGAAGGAAATAAAGTAGCAGATGCTTTGGCAAATCTTGCATGCTCTACTTTTTGTTCCAAAATTTTCCAGGCTCATGAAATGCCTGCTGAGGTTACAGGTTTGATTAGTTTAGATAGAGTTCAATTATCTTGTTTTCGATTTAAATCATTGTAAGTGAATAGTACTCCTGAGCTATTTTAAGGGAGTAAGTATTTCTTATTTCTTGCTTTGTACGTTTTACTTTTGATTTTCATAATTAATAAACTAGTACAGATCTACGCCTAACCCCTACCTAGGCACAAACAGATTTTGCATAAAATATATATATATAAATGACTACTTATATACTATACATATAGTATATATGTGCATATAAATGACCACATATATATGTAAATGTATATATATGTAGACTTAGGAGGCCACATGGACAATTTTTTTATTTTATTTGTCCACATAATTGTCACATTATTAATTTCCCTCCAAATCTTAAGAATTTTTAAATTTCAACCCAGGTAAGCAAGCTCTGGTGCCACATTAGCAATTTTTCAAAGAAATTAGATTTTTCAATCAAAATCAAACTAAAATTGTAAATTTTTGAAAGTTAGGATATATAAATTAGTGATCTCAAAAATAAAAAAAATAAAACGCTACTTAGGCCAACATAGAAAACGAGCTCTGCAATTTTGCCTAAAAATGAGGGTGTTTAGTCACTTGATGAAACTCATGAATTTTGTACTATGGCAGGAGAATTAAGAGTTGCTTGTGCATGACACTACATAGTGGAGATCACTAAATAATTGGAATAATGAGAATGTTGAGATATCAATTAGTTTTATGATTCTGTACTCAATTGTTGAATTCAAGAAAGAATGTTATATATATATATATATATATATTTATATTTATTTATTTATTTATTTTTGGAGGGGAAGTTTAAATCCAAGGGAGGAAAAGGAAAAGAGGGAATGCATTTGAACCCTTGACCTCACATTAAGAGTTGGCATCGGGTCAGGTAGATCGAGATTGGATAGCTCGGGTCGGGTATTCGAATTATCAGGAAGCAAAATATGTTATCCAATTCTGATCCGATATTATTGGGTACTCGAACAAGTCGAGTACCTGAATTCTCGGGTATCGTATTTTTTTCTTTTTCTTTTTGTTTTCCTTAATTAACAGAAAGGTCAATGTGTCAGACGTGAAAATGAAAGAAAACTCTCTTCTTCTTTTTCCTTTTTTCTTCTTTAGTTCTTCTTCGGAGCATTCTTCTTTTCTTTTTTTTTTCTTTCCCTTTCTTTTTTCCTTCTTCTTGTCTTTTTCTCTTTTTTCTCTCTTCTTCTTCTTCTTCTTTTTTCTCTGCCTTTCTTTCTACTTCTTCTTTTTTTTTTCTTCCTTTTTACCTTCTTTGTGCTGATGTTGGCCAATTGGACTTGGGGGAGATTTGGGGACTTCCGTGGGCCACCTCTCTTTTTTCATTTTTTCTTCTTCTTGCTATTGTTGGTTGTTGTTGGTTGATTGGATTAGGGGAGATTTTAGGATTCCAACTTTCAAGCCCTAGCCCCAATTCAAACCTTTTTTATATATATATAAAATAGTTGAGTACCCGATTGGATATTCATGTAGTTTTTTACTACTTGTTATCTGATCCGATTATCTACTATCGGGTATCAAGTACCCAAAATTTGATATTTTTTAAAGAAAAACTAACCCAATCAGATCAGGTTGGGATCCAAAAACCTGAAGTCGAATGTCCAACTCTATCTCACATACAACAAGTGAGGTTAAGTACCAACACAACACAATAGTCGTGGTAAAAATCATGTGTATAGAGCTCTGAATTATGTTTTTTGGGTCATTGGATTTTGTTCATAATTAGATTGGCAAACGAAATATGGCGTAATAGTCATGTTTGACTTTTGGTGCATTATAGTGAAATAATTTAATCTATGATTTTATGGTGTATCCCTAATAAAAATGATTACACAATCTCTCAAAAATAACCAAAGAAATTTATGCCTAAAAAATAAAATATAATTATATTTATTCAATGCCTATTACATTAATCTAATAAAATACAATTATGTTGATTCAATGTATATTACATCAATCTAATGAAAAATAAAACTTGGGGACAACATATTATCATTATCGCTATAAATTATATCCCGCAATATAAATAATAAATAATGTATATTCAATTTACGTGAGCACCAAAATATAAACTTTTATTCATTCACAACATCATTCATATTGCAACAAAACAAATATGCAATTGCATCATGACAAATAATAGAAATTTATAGATGCAATAACTAAACATGCAATTACTAAGCACTAATGAAGCATCTAATGCGATTACCAACCACATAAGAAGGTAAAGTTTATTTTTCAATATTCACATAAAATTTTGACCTATAAAAATATTATGCGCGCAAAAAAAATTAGTTAAAATTACTTTTCATGAATTTCGTTGGAAATTAATACACAAAGAATTCAAATTAATTTACTTAAAGGTAAAAAACAATACTTTGGATAAAAAATGCTACCAAAATTGTACCAAAAATAATGGGTCACTAAAAATCATGGACAATTTTTAGCTAGAGAAGCACGTGGGCACTCGAAAAATGCATCATTGCGAATGTGGAAAAATTATTTTTAGAAAAATTGGTGTTTGAATATGTATGTGCCAGTGGGAATGATCGCTTTTACACTTATGTAATAAATATTTTTTAATCAATAATAAATTAGCATTTATTTATTTTTATATATTTTTATTTAATTTTAATGAAGTTCCCAAATAATACATAGTTATGGGGTATGGTTGCGTATATAATAATAATAATAATGAAATATGCCTCGTATTTTTTATTTTAAATCACTCCAAATCAAAATCATTTAGGCATGATATTAACGATTCAACATGACTCGCAAATGCGAGAGCTTTAGACAAATGCGAGAGCTTTAGAGAATAAGTACACTGAACAACGATTTAAGAATTTCTAATCGAAAATAAAATATTGTCGAGTATAAATTTTTTACATTACGATATTACAAAATTAGTCTTTATACTTAAGGTACTATAGTAATCTTGTGTATAATTGGTAGTATATTAATTTATTCTCCAATTACTAGATAATTACATGAGAATATTTTGGGTGCAATTTAATTATGTATAAAAGTTAATAAGTTACAAACAAATTATTCATCACCTATCTAAATGAATATAGGAATATCTTAGGTTTCATAGTTTTTACTTGAAAGCCCTTAGCAAGGCTGGAAGAAAATTGGAAAATGGTTTTTAACTTTATTATTGAATCAAGTAACTAGGAATAGATATATAGTTATTGAGTTATTTAAATTTCGATTAACAATCCACATCTAGGCCCAATTAGGAGATTAATTGATGAAAGAACCTTCCATAGTTGCATTTGAAAATATTCGCACTTGATTATATGTAGGTCATAATAATGTATTGCTAGACTCTAGCTACAATTAGTGGATTTTTAAAATTAAAGAGTTAATTTTAAAAGAATTAGTTAATTAAATTAATTAATCAACATAATTTTTAATAATTCAATTAAATAATAAGAATTGTGAGTCCACTACTACTCATTGTTTGAACCTAAGCTCTCATACAAAAATTTAGATAAGTCCATTTGTTGCTAAGAAATATATTCTAATTGTTGGTTAAATAAATTGGTTAATTGTAATAATTTTGTTAGGTTTCAATAAAATCAAGAATTAGATTAGTTTAATTAATAGATGAGAAAATTAATTGGATTTTATAATATTAGGGGAATGCTGGAGCAATTAAAGTTAATAACTAGATCAATTAATTAAGTGAGTTATGATTAATTCATATGAAGAATTAAATGAATTAATCATTATGGTCAATTAGTTGGTATTAATTAATTTTAAGGCTCTGTCCAATAGAAATGGGTTTGATGGGATCGGCTCTTTAGGGATTAGCAGATGCAAAATTTAAATTTTAGAGGAAGGAAGAAACAAGGTAGTTGGATGAGTACAGAATATTATGCATAAAATCTTACATACACTAAGAAACTCCCATATGTAGGTGGAATCCCACATGGACTGAGAGGCTTGTCGAGATAGAAACCTTGAGAGACCAAAGTTGGGGTGTATATATATATACACACACAAACATAAAATACACACAATTTTGTATGTATTCAACCAAGAATCCCCACAAATCTGTCCCTTATTATGAATATATATATATATATATATGTGTGTCTAATCAAGTAGAAAAATATTTTATCAATATTAGGTAAATGTCAAATCAAATATGGATGTCCAACTCATTTTCTAATTTATTATATTATTATATAGTGTATTTATTTATCTTGTATACCTATAAATAGAGATAAATTTGTAATGAAAACACACAAGCGAAAACAACAGAAAGAAAATATTCTCTTTATTTTCTCTATTCTTCATTTCTTACTCTCTATATTATTAACTTCAAATTAGTAGTATTTCATTTGTTTCACAATACGTTATCAACACGATCGCATATTTTAGAATTCTAGTCAAGAATATCGAATCTTACAAAGCTCGAATTTATTACCTTTGATATTTCTGGCAATAATTACTTGGCATGGACACTTGATGCCAAAATTCATATTTATGCTATAAACCTTGGAGAAACAATAAAAGAAGGAAAAAAGACAATGATATTCCTTTGTCATCATCTCCATGAGAAATTAAAAATTGAATATCTAACAGTAAAAGATCCATACGTCATTTGGAAAAATTTAAAAGAAATGTATGACCACCAAAAGACAATAATACTTCCTAAAGCTCGCTATAATTGGATGCACTTGCAATTGTAAGATTTTAAAAGTGTAAGCGAGTATAATTCGACAATGTTTAAAATTACTTCTCAGTTAAAATTATGTGGAGAAAGTATTACTGATGAAGACATGTTAGAAAAAATATTTTTTTCATGCTTCTAATATGCTCCTACAACAACAGTATCGAGGGCGAGGTTTTAAGAAGTATTCTGAGTTGATATCATGTCTTCTAGTTCTCGAACAAAATACTGAATTATTAATGAAAAATCATCAATCCCTCCCAACTGGATCAACGTCATTCCCTGAAGTGAATGCTGCAGTTGTTAATAATTTTGGGCGTAGTCGATATCAAGGAAGTGGTCGAGGAGGTGGTTATAGTCGTGGTCGTGGCCGTGGTTGTGGTCGAGGTTATTATAATTAAAAAAATTCAAATTTCACGAGAACTGTACCTCACCATCAGAAGTGAGAGAATAATGGGCCAAAACAAGAAGAAAATGCAATGGCCAAAACAAGATGAAAATGGATTGCAAAATAAAAATCCCAAGACTAATGAAAGCAATTGTCATAGATGTAGCATGAAAGGATATTGGAGACGTATTTGTCGTAGGTTTAAGCATCTTATTAATCTATATCAGGCTTCACTAAAAGAAAAGGGAAAAGGTGTGCAGACAAACCTTATTGAACCTTACACTCCAATGGATTTTACGCAGTTGGATGTTGCAGATTTCTTTGAGAATCCTAACGAGAATTTTGAAAATCTGAATGACGATGGGAATATCAATATGGTTTGAAAGGATGTCTCAACAATAAGTTATCCCAAATGTATTATTTTTAGTGTGTTTTTCTTTTTAGTATATGCTTTGAGATTTTCAGTGTGATTTTTAGTGTGTCTTATATTCTATGTAATTTGAAAAAAAAAATCAGTAAGTTTTCCCTATATATTGATAACAAATAAAAAAATATATTTAGTATTTAATTCTCAAAGCTTATTTTTTTTATAATTATTTTTATGAAGAAATATGGACCATGCGATTGGAGTTAAAGTCAATGGTGAAGCTCTATGCATAGCAGATAGTGCAACAACACATAATTCTTAAAAACAAAAATATTTTTCCCATTTCATATTACCTGAAGCTAATGTTAGCACAATACCTGGTGTTGCAAACCTTATTAAATGTTGTGAAAGAGCCAATATTTTATTACCTGGTGACACAAAATTTATAATTGACGACGCTATATTTTCTAGTAGATCAAAAAGAAATCTACTAAATTTTAGAGATATACGTCGTAATGGTTATCATATTGAGAAAATAAATGAAAAAGATGTTGAATATCTATATATTACGTCAATTGTCTCAGGGAAGAAATATATATTGGAAAAGTTACCAGCATACTCTTTCGGATTATATTAAACTTTTATAAATTTAATTGAATCATACACTCTGATGGATGAAGAGTCAATAAATTCAAAGAATTTTATCATTTGACATGACCGTTTGGGTCATCCAGGTTCGATAATGATGCGAAGAATTATATAAAATTCTCATGGACATTTGTTAAAGAACCAAAAGATTATTTTGTCCAAAGATTTTTTATGTGCTGCTTGTTTTCAAAGAAAGATGATTATAAGATCATCTCTAATGAAAGTTGCCTTTGAATCTCCGGTATTTTTAGAATGAATTCAATGAGACATATGTGGACCTATTATTCCATCATATTGACCATTTAAATATTTCATGGTACTGATAGATGCATATACACAATGGTCACATGTTTGTTTATTATCTACTCGCAATGTTGCATTTGCTAGACTTTTTTCTCAAATAATTCGATTACGTGCACAATTTCTAAATTATACATTCAAGAAAATTCATATGGATAATGCTGGAGAATTTACATCCCAAGCTTTTGATGATTAGTGTATCTCAACTGGGATTACAGTTGAGCATATGGTTGCTCACATACATACACAGAATAGGTTAGCAGAATCTTTTATTAAAAGATTAAAATTAATTGCTAGGCTTTTACTTATGAAAACAAAGCTCCCTAATTCTGCTTGGGGACATGCCATATTGCATGCAGCAACACTTATTCACATAAGACCAACTGCATATCATAAGTATTCCCCATTACAACTTGTCACTGGTCAAAAATCAGATATTTCCCATCTAAGAATTTTTAGTTGTGCGGTTTATATCCCAATTGCTCCACCACAACGCACTAAAATAGGTCCTCAAAGAAGACTGAGAATTTACGTAGGATTTGAATCTCCACCAATTATTAAATATCTCAAACCCTTGACGGGTGATATTTTCACGGCACGATTTGCCGATTGTTATTTTGATGAGGCAATTTTCCCAACATTAGGGGGAGAGAAACAACAACTGAAAAAACAAGAAATTTCATGGAATGCATCATCATTATCTTATTTTGATCCTCGTACAAATCAATATGAATTGAAAGTTCAGAAAATTATTCACTTAAAAATTTTGCAAATCAATTACTTGATGCATTTACTGATATTAAAAAAGTGATAAAATCACATATACTAGCTGTCAATGCTCCTATTCGTATTGATGTCCCAACATTACAAATTACTAATACACTAGCAAATGAGTCTAAAGTTATTGGTACTACTAATCCAAGAAAGAAAAAAGAGCAAAATAAGCAAGTTAGCACTTCTAAAGTTATTGGTACTACTCTAAAGGGTCTATAACAGAAACAGTTGACATAACTGAAGAAATAACCTCAAAGAGGTTCAGGTACCTAAAAATGATAATGAAGAAATCTCAATAAGTTATGTTACTTCGGGAAAAAGATGGAACCGAAATAAAATTATTGTCGACAACATATTTGCATATGCAGTAGCTCTTGAAATTATAATAGAAAATGAGGATCATGAACCAAAGTCTATTGATGAATGTCTACAAATAAATGATTGGCCAAAATGGAAAGATGCAATGCAGACAGAGCTAAGTTCACTTGAAAAACGTTAAGTTTTCGGACCTATTGTCAAAACATCTAAAGGTGTAAAACCTGTTGGCTACAAGTGGGTATTTGTACGAAAACGTAACGAGAAAAATGAAATTGTTAGATATAAAGCACGACTTGTAGCACAAGGTTTCTCATAGAGACCAAGTGTTGATTATGAGGAGACATATTCTCCAGTGGTGGATGCAATAACATTTAAATTTTTACTTAGTCTGTCAATTTTAGAAGGACTTCATATGCGTCTAATGGATGTTGTAACAACTTATTTATTTATTAAACATATAAAGATTATGTTAGGAAAGTTTTTATGTTAGATTATGAAACTTTCTATGAATTATATTATGAATCAACTTATGAAGTTTGTGTATATAAGAATACATATCTTCATAAGTCATATGCTGCGGATTTTCATGGAAAGCATTCAGATGAAGTGAAGCAAGATTTCCATCTCCAAAAGTCAATGATTGTTGATTAAGAAATCTGAGTTTCAAAATTTTTTGGAGTTACACTTGTGTTCCAAAGGTGTTGGAACATTACATTGAATATCATTTGGAAGAAGGAGGAGGTGAGTTTTCGGGAGAAGACGTTTTGTTGTCTGAAAAGGTACAATATTTAAAGGATTTCAACGAAGCATATTCAATTCATGGGGATCTTGCAAACAAGTGTACTAGTGAAGCAATATAAAAAACACATCAAAACATAAAGATAATATTTAGTTTTGTTTTTATAAGTCCAATTATTTATTGCATTGTTTAAGTCTTTTAATGATAGTGGATTGTTTTCTCATTGAACCTGGCATCAACGGGTAGAATATTTGATATCCGAACCTCGTTAAAATTAGTGGTGTGAATTTAATTTTTGTTGTACATTTGTGTGCATATTCTAACTGATGTTATAACATTCATTGAAACATCACGAATATGATAAACTAATTAACTTGGATGCGAAGATTCAGAATTGTCTAATCCGTATAAAGAGGGGAAATGCTGCATCCATTAGGATCTCTCAACTGTTGTTCATGGATGATACTTTGATCTTCTGCTGAAGTAATCTTGATTGCTATGGAGTACAAAAAATTAACATTCTAAATACTTATGTTGTAGCTAGGGTGCAGGAGATCAATCTTTAGAAATCATCAAAGAAACAACTACTTGATATGCTTTTCCTATCATCCACATCACCAGCTCAGTCAGCATCACAGTAGCCTGCAAGATTTGAATTGGTGTCCTTGGAATACCATATGCCATTATCAGATGTACCATTCACATATCTAATGATCCATTTGACTGCTTTCAGATGTGATTTCTTGGGATTAAATTGGTACCTGGCACAAACACCTACACTAAAGCAAATATCAGATCTAGAAGCAGTAAGATATAAAAGACTTCCAATCATGCTTCTGTATAATGATGTTCCAACAGATGTTCAAACATCATCTTTGGACAATTTGTCATTGGTACCCATAGGAGTTCTAATGTGTTTGGTGTTCTCCAGTCCAAATTTCTTCACTAGGTTTCGAGCATATTTACTTTGAGAAATAAAAATCCCATCATCAATTTGTTTGATTTGTAAACCTCAAAAATAATTTAACCTTCAACCATACTCATCTCGAAACTCTTCAAACAATTATTTAACAAACTCATCAACATTGTGCTTAGAGGTTGACCCAAAAACTATGTCATCCACATAAATCTGTGCGATGATCAAACTGGTGTTCGAACATCTAATGAACATGGTTTTATCAGCTCCCCCTCTTATAGCCCTTATTGACCAGAAAGTTTGTTAAACGCTCACACCAAGCTCTAGGAGCTTGTTTCAATCCATATAAAGCCTTTCTTAATTTATAGATATGATTAGGATGATGTGGACCCTCAAAACCTTTAGGTTGTTCTACATAGGCCACTTCATTCAAAAATGACACTTTTGACATCCATTTGATAGAGTTTGAAATCATCAAGCATGTAATAGCCAAAAGTAACCTAATGGACTCTAACCTAGCTACGAGGGCAAAGGTTTCATCAAAATCAATTCTCTCAATTTATGTGTAACCTTGAGCAACCAACCTAGCTTTGTTTCTTGTAATATTCCCAAATTCATCAGTTTTGTTCTTAAAGATCCATTTGATACCAATTACATTAGAGTCTTTAGGTCTAGGAACTAGAGTCTATACATCATTCCTAACAAATTGACCTAATTCCTCTTGCATAACATTGACCCAAAATTCATCTTTCAAAGCTTCATTGATATTTTTTGGTTCAATAGAGGAAGTGTAGCAAACATACCTCACCATGTCACTATAATTAAGCTTAGGCTTTTGCCTTATCCTCATCTTGTTAGTAAGAGTTCCAATTACCTAATCTGAAGAATGATCTTTTTGAATTCTGGCAGGCGGATCCCTTCTGGGTGAATCTTTCTCATCAGAACTGTATGTTCCATCTGATGTTATGACATGATCGGGAACAACAGATGGAACATCAGAGTGAGCATTCTGTTCCTCTGACTTTGAAGATTCCAATGGACTATCTACATCCTCAGTCAGACTGTCAATTTTCTTTCCAAGGAAAATTCTGCAAAATCAGAAAAGTCATCAATAACCACATTAGAAAATTCCGTAACAACTTGAGTCCTCATGTTAAATACACGATAGGCTCTACTATTAGTGGAATATCCGATAAAAACTCCCTCATCACTCTTTGCATCAAACTTTCCCAAATATCCACGATCATTAAGTATAAAGCACTTAGCACCAAACACATGAAAATATTTGAGATTAGGTTTCTTACCTTTTCAGATTTCATAAGGAGTCTTACCAGAACCATGTCTTAAGTGAACTCTATTAGATATGTAACAAGCAGTGCTAATGGCTTCAGCCCATAACTTTCGAGTTAATTTCTTAGAGTTGAGCATGACTTTAGCTATTTCTTACAAAGTCCTGTTCTTCCTCTCAACCACACCATTCTGTTGAGGAGTCTTAGGGGCTGAAAACTTATGAGTTATACCATACTTATCACAATAATCAGCAAAAATAGTATTTTCAAATTTTTTTTCATGGTCACTTCTAATCCTAACAATTTAACTAATTTCTCTATTTTACTTAATTTTTAATCTTGCACAGAGTTTCTTAAAGACATGAAAAGTGTCAGATTTCTCTCTCAAAAAGTCAACCCAAGTATACCTAGAGTAATCATCTACACAAACAAACACGTATTTCTTACCATCGAGGTTTTCAACCTGCATAGGGTCCTCAGATCCATGTGTAGAAGTTCCAGAATTTGTGATGTACCTACATATTGAAACATGGGATGGGGGACACATTTCTATTTTCCCAGTTGACACGGACCACAAACACCATCCTTTTTCTTACTCAGTTTTGGCACTCCCAGAACTGCACATGTATTCATAAGTTTAGATAAGCTTTTAAAATTTAAGTGCCCAAGTTTCTGGTGCCAAATCTCAGTCTCATCATGTGTGACATTCAAACAGGTTATCTGATGTTCTAGCAAGTAACAATTATTTGCTGACCTTTTACCTATCATAATACAACAATTAGTATCATCAAAACCTGACATAAATCTTTTGTAAAATGAACAAACAAATTTTGATCACATAATTGACTAATGCTAATCAAGTTTGTCTTAAGGCCTTCAATCAATAGTACATTCTTTAGTCTAGGTAAACCTTTAACATCAAGTGTACCCTTACCAAGAATCTGTCCAAAAACTCCATCCCCAAAAGTCACACAACCTTTCTCAATACTTTGAAAGTTTGATAAGTTGTTTTTGTTACTAGTCATGTGCCTAGAACAACCACTATCAAAGTACCAAGATTCACAAGTAGATGCTTTCAAGGATATATTTGCAACATTACACCTAAGATCAGATTTCCTAATCCAAATTCTACGTGGAAAATCATCTCTTAGTTGGATCTTAATCTTTGGTGTGTGTTTAGAAGCAAATTTTGGCCCATGTTCAAATTGTCTAGAGAATGATGTTCTAACATGCTTTCCATTCCACAAATCATTTTTCAATTTAAAGCACTTAGGACGTGTATGACCAAGAATATGACAGTAATGACAGATTGGTACATATCTTCTTGGTCGAGGTTTTTGAAAAACCTTTTTCTTACTAGAATCAAAGACGGATGGTTTTGCTACAGTATTTTTCACAAATTCAATCTTCGATTTAGGATCCATCTTTGTGTTTGAACACTCACTAATATAGCCTATACCTTGACGATTTCCTCCAACTTGTCCTGTAGAGAGAATCTCATCAAGTTTGGCTTTACCAGTATTTATTCTAAACAAAGAGGCTTTGATCATTTCTAGCTCAGCAGTAGTGCTCTTGAACAATATATCTTTTTGAACAATCTGAACCTTGAATTGGTTCAATTCGTGTTGTAACTTAGTTGTCTGACATATGAGCTCAACAATCTGTCCATCTAATGACTTTTTTGTCTTACAGACTTCAAGCCATTTTTTGTACATCAGTCTACACATTGTTCGAATGTCCTCATCACTTGGCTCTTCTTCATCACTACTAGAATCATAAATCTCATCAATAGAAAAATTTTGAACAACTTTTTCTTTACCTTTTGAAACATAGTCAGTACTGGCTTCTAAAATACACGATGTTCCAACTGGTGTTTGAACATGACTTGTGACATAACATTTTCTAGACTCGACAATTGCATCTTGTTTGGCAGATAAAGCAACACGGTTGCTCATTGCATCATCACATTCTTCCTGATTGTTATCTGAATCAACATCACTTCAAGTTGTATTTAGTGACATTCCCTTCTTCTTCTTGAGAGTGTTTGCACATTCTGATTGAATGTGTCCATACCTTTCACACTCTCTGTATTAGATCCGTTTGTCTTTCCTATCATTAGAAAGTGAAGAAGAATTAGAAGCTCTTTTATATCTAGAAGTATTAGAATTCTTTCGGTAATAATCTAATATCTTGGTTTAGTAAGAAACAAAACTGTGTTTCCCTATCTACTATTGAATCTGAGTACATTGCATATGGGAATTATTGTTCACAACTCCTATGTATGAAGCAAATGCTTGCTGAATATGGAATTTTGCAAACCTCAGTGAATGTGTTTTGTAATAACCTAAGTGCTATAAACATTTCTAAAAATCCAGTTCAACACTTGAGGATAAAATACATTGACATACAACATCACTTTATTAGAGAGTTGGTAGAAAGCAGAATTGTGATAATAGATCATGTAACAACTGAAAATCAACTGGCTGACATTTTTACTAAGGCTATTTATGCACAAAGATTCACTGCATTAAGAAAGTCCTTTGGTATTTGCATTCTGTAATATCATGTTCAGTCTGTTGTTAGAACACTGTTACATGTAGATTGTGTTCTAGCACATTGTTAGGACATAACTAATAGGACTTGATTTTTATTTACTAATTCATGCATCCTATGCTAAGACTTACATTAGGCATACTGCATTAAATGTCTAGTATGATCAGATTTTAATATTTCTAAATTCTGAGATCTCAATTTTGAATGACAACTTTAACTGTTTTGACCTTGAACATGGGTAGACTTCAAAAACATTCCATTATTAATTATGCTAGAATTTACTAAAACTAAGAACTTGGAGGCCTTTGACAGAAAAAACTACATATTCTTAGGAGTGAAAGCCATTCTTAAGTAATCTGGGACTAGGTATCACCAATATCTAGAAGACGATCTACAATAAGAAAAGGACACCCTAAGTCTTAGAGTGAAAACTACTGACTGGCTAAATCCTTGTTCTCAGTACATGTTAGAACAATATGTTGAACATCACCACAAAAAAATGATGGTTCATAAATTCAGTTCTTCATTGAACAATTTTCTGTGATTATATATATAAAAAAAATTATATATGGAATAAAAATTTGAAGGAATTCTAAGTTTATTGTCAAACTGGATCAAAGGTTGAATTTCTTAATTGATGTTTTAGAATTATGAGATTTGAAATCTAAATAGTGCCATAGTTATCTTTAGCACGTTTTGATTTATGATTTGCATGGGATAGAATGCATAATAGACATGTCTTTTTAGGATTTTATTTTGATTTTCTCGTGCATCAATAATTGGATAAATATGGAAGTTATTTGATTATTAAGTTGGTACAAATCTGATTTATCTGTATCCCTATTTCTTAGACTCCTAGTGTAAGTGAAAAACTTATGTTTGGTGGAGGAAGATTACTCGGAAAGTTGAGGACTGGATTAGAAAGAATTTTTTGCACTAAAGGACTCCTTCATTTTGGCGGGAAAATATTTTACCTTATGTATAAATAGGGATTTTAACCCTACTGTTGCTCTAGAAAACCCTAGGAATTATAGTCGTAAAAATTCCTTAGCCATTTTCTCTTCTCTATTCTGCTTTCTCTCTTGTTTGTGTATCTGTAACATGGTAGGATCTCAAGATGAAATAATAGCCCAATTACAATAAAAATTACGTATGGAGAAAAGAAAACAGAGAGGCGAGTTATCTGGAGCTCGAGCCAAAAGAGAAAAATCATATGGTGCTGCCACCGACACATTTCCGATATTAGAAGTTCCTATAGAGCCAAAGGTTGATGCCGTACCCTTAGCTATTGAATATCCACCACTTGAAATCACCTCTGAACCTCACACAAAAGTACGGATTGCTGAAGAAGAACAAGTCACTAAACTTGTTCAAGGGAGCTCTTCGTTTCATACTCCAGCAACATCTCTTGCCAATACTACTGAAGTTGCTAAAACATTGAGAGACTTTAACCAAGGGTAAAGGACTGATCCTATTGGACAGAAAGCTCATCCTGTTCCTGACTCTGTTCCTCAACCCACTGCCCGTTTATCCACATTCTCTGATTCTATGGAATTCACAATGCAACAAGGTAGCACTGATGGTATTCCTATTCGAAGTCCTGTTTGAACAAGAGGCAGAACAATATAAACCAGAAGAATTTAATCCTCAAGGTATCATTCATGTTTCTATTTCTGATTATTCTTCTGAGGAATATTCCTAGGGGGATGAGATGGATGTTGAAGGTGACAAAATTGAGGTAAGTAAATATGTGTCCCACAAATTTTACTCTGATTATGCAATGGAAATATGGGAATATGTTTCTCTAAGGAAACTGTGGTCTGAGAGGTCAATTAGGTTGAGTGATTTTGAGGATCGTGGGTTAGACTCAATTTTGATTGATAGGCAATTGATTGGCTCTATCACAGATATTAAGCCTTATGTTCCTCAGGTTGTTAAGGAATTTTATTGCAATCTCCATTTTGATATTATCAAGGCTGATTCTGGTAAATTTGGTCATGTTTATATTAGGGGTAAGGTTTATTTGTTTTCAGCTCAGATGACCAATGATTATTTGGGTACCCTTCCGGTTGAATTTCCTGAGTTACCAACTGATTTTGATTTGATCATTAAGGAGTTGACTAGAGGTAGTTTGAGTGATTGACCTAGAAATTCCTCTACTTTTCCTGCTGCCAAATTGACTCTTAAATATGCCATTTTTCATAAAGCAGCAGTGGCTAATTGGACTCCCACAGTACTTGTTAAGGATCAGGCTACACTACTTTATTGTATTGGGACGAGGCATCCTTATGATCTAGGCAGACACATCATGAGAACCATTGCTACGCATGCTGAAGTGAAGACTACTATTGGTCATTTACCATTCTCTTCCCTGATTTACAATGTGCTGGTTTCTCAAGACTTTAAGAAGCTTATAACTAAACAGATGGAATATCCTAGAGTTGATTACTCTGTTTCTACCAGACTTGGCAAGTTTAAAGGACATTTGGATGACTTACCCATTCTTGTTCCATCTTCTGTTGGAACATGGCCTGGAACATCTGCTGCTCCATCCTCTTTTGAGGATCTTTTAGGCTATCTGGAGAGATAGTTACTTGCAACAAAGCAACAAATTAGAGAAGGGCAGGCTAAGGAAAAAGAAGTTCAACATCTTATTTCCCAACTCAAAGGTTCTACTTCCCAAGCTACTGCTGCTGCTATTGAACCACTTTCCTTGGATAGTTCTGGCTCTGCTACTCAGGCATCTGGTCCTTCAGTATTTTTGGCCAAAAAGAGGGAGTCAGTTGCTATTGCAGAGGCTGCAGAAGTAGGGACTTTTGGTGCATGGGGAGTTCATGCTGAATCTGGAGTTGCAGCTGCTGTAGAGATTGAAGGAGAAGTATTGGATGTTGATACTCAACAAGCTGGTGAAGGACAAGTTGAAGTTGATAAGGAAGCTTGAATAAAGCTTTGATTTTGATTGATGTGATTATGTGATTAAAACTAATTTGTTCTTTTTGATGTTTTGAAGTTTTAATGTTTTGTTCGATATGTTAGGGAAGTATTTTAAAAGTAGGTAGACTTTTTGATTGCCCCGGAATATTATTTTATCTGCCTTAGTATGTTATTCACTGTCATGTTTAGTTTCATGTTCGAAAATAGGATTTTGGACTAAATTGCTCATATGATATTTCTTGATGGAACATGCATACTTGAACCTGTTTTCAGACACTAAGGTAAGATTGTTGATTTTGATAAAAAATGCCAAATGGGGACATTGTTAAGTCTGTGAGACTTATGAATTATTAATTGGCATTATTTTATCAAAATGATAAGTGCAATTAATTTATTAAGTCTTCTAATTAAGGTAGGTTAGGTTTTGCATGTTTAATAAGAGTTTTAATGCTAAACTAACTCTTGCTTATTTGTTTTCTTGTAGGAATCAAACTCTCTTACTTACCATATTGGATTGATTTATTAAATACAAGCTTGTAGTATTTATGAAAATAAATCTATAAGATGCCTTCTAATAATTTTATGTCCAATTAGAAAGGAAGTAAAGTTATTATGGACTTACCTTATGAAGAGGAGAGTTGATTAATTTCCTATATTCTAAGAAGTCGTGTATCATTATTTAGAATAGGAAATTATTTTAATCTTAAACTCTGAGGTTCAGATTTATTCACGGTAGTTAATGGTAGAATTCTGGAAGGAAAGTATTTGTAATAGACTAGGAATCTTTCCTTGTATTTGTTTAGGAATCAACTAGAGTGTTTTGTGTATTTAAACACAAACACACATTAGTTTGAGCTGCTGAGTTTAGAGAAGAAATCCAGAGAATATAGGCAGCCGATTGCCCCTCCAGTGCACATAAAAGATTGTGATTGAAATTCGAGTTTTAAGCCAATACTGGAAATTTAATTCTCTTCCAGATTATATCAGAACAACATATTGAACATCTTTCGGAAGAACGAGGTGAGTTCTTGAGAGAGAACGCTTTGCCATTTTGATGAGAGGTCAACATTGAAGGGAGCTCAACGAGGCAGATTCAAGTCGAGGGGATCTCGCAAATAAGTCCATTAGTGAAGCAATACAAGAACGGCATAAACACAAAGAAGGAGTATTTGGTTTTGTGTTATAAGTTTAATTATTAAATTGTATTAAACTTTACTGATAGTGGATTGTTTTATCTGTGGGCGTGGCCTCGAGGAGTAGGATATTAAGATCCGAAACTCATTAAAATTATTGGTGTTGATTTTAAATTTTGATGTGCATGTCGTTTTATATTCTAATCTTTGTTCAAATATTAATTAGAACATAACAGATCTGGTAAATTATTTAATTGAATTAATTGAACCCGATAATAAATTCTAACAGACATAATTCTATAATTCGATACCTAGGAAACACAAGACTTGAACAACACACAGATAATTAGTGTGTTGGTGTTTAATCTTTGTGTTGTCAATTCAGCTAGTGAAAGAACATAAAATCACTTGGAAGGAGAAAACAGAACTCTTCTCCGAGGAGAGAATAGAAAAAACTTTTGTAATATACACATACAAGTGTATAGTTGGAGTTAGAGCAAACCTCCAAGAGGGTGCTATTTATAGCTATTATAGCTATACACAATATACAAGTTGGAAGACAAAATGCTGAGACATTTCCCTACTTGTTTCATGTTATAAGGATGGAAAGACTCAATTATATCATATACAAATGGTGTAGGGAATTCTCACTTGCAAGTACTCCATTGAAAGACCCCATTACACCATATACAGATGGTTGAAAGACCCCATTGCACCATATACAAATGGTGTAGGGAATTCCACTAGCAAGTGCTTTATAAAATGGTGCATATGGTTGGTAATGTAGGTGAGTTATATAATTGAGAGAAACTAATTTTTCTCTTGAATTTTGTAGGAATTTTCCACTCATTAACTCATAAATGGACTGAAAATTTTCTCTATAAATCCTATTTAATTAGACTCCCATAGAATCTCAAAACTCCCATCCAAATGGGATTCTTTCCCAAGTCCAATTCTTCATTGAATTAGACATGTCCATATCTTATTTAGACTTCATTATATCCATGTCTCATATGGACTAAATTCAACTTCCAATATTAGGCTTTTGGATTCATAACCTAAATTCTAACTAGGCCTTAGTCATATCAAGCTAATACCAATTGGAACTAGGCCCAAATCAAAAAATAGGCTCAACTTGATTGAACCACTCAATAAAGTTGATTCAATCCATCTCATGAATAAATTCAAGGCCCTATAATTAATTGATCCAATTAATTAACTAGTTGTTCTAATTAGGCCACCTAATCTTCTTAGGTCCAGTTAATTGATTCAATTAATTAATTAAATTAATTCAACTCTTCAATTAATTTAACTCCAACAAATGAATTAATCTTGTTAATTAATTTAACAATCGGATTAATTCCCATTGTAAAAAAAAAAAATTGTCCAAAGTAAGTGTATGACCCCATAGGTTCACATATAAGCTAGTAGTAAGCTCACAACTTCTTGTGATTTATTTGAACAATCAAATTGGAGATATATTCCAAAGGCATGTGTCTAGTATGGGATTATGTGGAATTTGATGATTGTGGCTTGTAAGAACATTTACTGTTTAATGATATATCTTTGTGTTCTCATTGTATGGTTGATATTTAATTTTTGAATTGTCACCAGGCTTTGATTGGCCTACTCACACGGACAATCATCCTAATGCTTTGATAGTGAGCAGGATGAGACTTATAAATCATGAGAAGTATACGAATGATTGCCTTCGAGCTTGGAGCAGTGAATGATTGCCTTCGCATTTGGAGTAACGAAGAAGGTTAATACTTATAGTTGCCTTGGCATGAGACTAAGATGAGATCGTACTTGATCAATTATGAAGTATGTCCAAACTTCATAAAAGCCTGTTTGTAGCCGAATGTGTGAATTACGAGAAGGCGCTACTGGGGAGTGACTTCTAGTAGTGCGTAGGTCTGGCACTTAAGTAGCGACTACACTAAGATTCATATGATGTTTAGAGCGTGACATGCCCAAATTGAGTGGGAGCTCCATCATAGCATGCATTCATTCTACATGTGCTTTGCGACAACCTTGCATCCTTACTTCGTTACTATGTGAGTCCTTAATATGTTTTTAGTACCCTTTGGGACTGTGGATCGTATCATGAGGTATAAGATTGATAACACTACTTTAATATGTATCTAATGGCCACGTTTGATTCGGTCTATTAGAGCATGACTAAGAAAGCTGTCAAGACCAAGTTGATTGACATGAGGGGCCGAGGAAGAACTAAGTTCATAACGCACTTATATTTTATGGCTCATAGGCCGACAAACTACTTCAAAAATGCATTTAACATAATCATAAGCATAGATACATAATTAAGAGAGTCAAGCATGCTCTACTTATTGAGGGATTATGGATGTTTGATTTGGTGAGATCACATAGTTTGGGGTACATAGAGAGTTTAGAGTTGTAGAGTTTTGTTAGTTTTATTAATAAATTGATAGGGGTACATGCTAAACCCCCTACCTAGAAACAAGAGGCTTCAACCAATAAAAATTGTTCCTAGTAAATTGATTCAATGATGAAATTAAAAAACTCTTTTCTGAATTCCATCCAACCTTAGCCAATGATTTTTTGAATAAGTACTGTCAAAAATATAGGAGATTCACATTTTCATCTAGATAGGTGGCACCTCCATACACAATGGTGATGCACCCAAAATACTCCCCTTGTGATTATCATGCAGTTGAGAAATAAATCAAAGTGTACATTGATACACAAGGTTATAATAGTGCCTCAAATCTAAGAACTAATTCAAGTATTATTTCTATAAGACAACATAGTTTTCAATTGAGAATTTTTGGATGGGGATGTTTAGTAAGCTTGTTCTCTAGCAAATACCCACATATATACACTAGTGTTACTACAACAATATCCATGGAACGAGCATCCTCCTATGCGAACTACGCAAGTCTTACTTGACTCTTTAATGTCCCGTCTCAATAAATCCTCAACTTAAAATATTTTTAAAACGAAATCCATAAAGGTATATTCCACAATCACCCACTTATCCTCATAATACAATGTGACCTTCTATTGATGCCCTTCGTATTCTTTTTTCCCCTTTGCTTTCACATTTTTCTTTTTTATTTCTTACCCTCTTCTTATGAGATGTATTATTATTATTACTTCCATTCTTTTCTTTTTCTTGAGGTAACAAGGACTCGGCTGGTGGTGGGTTGGGGTGGCGGTTAGGAATAATCACAGTCAAACTAATTTGATATGTGTAGTTTTGTCATAGAGAATATTCAAATTGTCATTTTGTAAGATAAAATCAAACGTACAGTTTAAGACAGTTTTTAAGTTATGTTCTAGAACTTAAATAAATAAATAAAATAATTAAAATAAAAATTCTTACAACAATTTTTTTTTAGCTAATAAGTAACAATAGTATCAATGAAAATTATTGTTATGCATAATGATACTAATACTCCATTAACTTCATACTTTCCACTTTACAGTCTATTAACACTTAGAAATCAAAATTACCCCTGCAAAGTTAATCTGATACTTTCTTAATAAAATGTCTCCTAAAATATCTCAAATTGAAGAGATAAAAGGTGACAATATTTTGATTGGCATCAGCGTCTATATGCCTTCTTGGCAAAGGAAAAGAATTTTATAAAAAAATCTTCTTTAATATAGAAAATATAAGATCCCTAGTCCATTAGTCTTGCATTTTTTTACAAGAGATAAGAATATATTTGGATAGACTACTAGGATACTAATCATCACTCAACTTTGGCTCTTATCTTATTTATTGAGGGGGTCGGTATTAGTCGCTCCGTTTCTTTATATGCAAAGAAGAAATTCCTTCTAAATTAACTCACCAATTCTACTAATTTTGCTTACACAAAAGAAGAGTTTGGAGAACGACAATTTTAAAAGCTGTTGGTTTAGCAAAAATGTTTACAATTTTAACAAGATCAAGTGATATATTTCGATTATGACTTGTACGTCCACTCTCCAAATTTCCATAACGGGAATAATTATTGGCATACCAAACTTATTTATCGTACCATTAATCCACAATCTGAATTAGGGAAACCACACATAGGCCAAAAGTTCATAAATCCATTGTGGATGAATGCATTATAACCAGTTTGAAGCTGGAAGCCTGAATATTGAAACAGAAAAATAATTTTTTTACAGGCAATTGTCGTCATAATCGAATGCATTGTATGTAAAAGACAAGGAGTACTATGGAAGTAGGTATTGGGACATGACACAAAGTTGTTTCTTTGTGAGGAAAATGGACTTTCCTTTGGACAAATTAGCCCTTCTTCACCTGCCAAAGTTTCACCGTATCTGAAAAGTTTTATATTATCTATTTTAAGTAACTTGTGTATCTAGGTAAATGTTACATCAGATGACTTATGTGTACAATCCGAAAGAGTAATAACAGGACCCTTTTTGTATCTTGCAGAATAATGGTTTTTGTGCATCATAATCACTGAAAACGTGGTATATATGAAATGTTTATGTAGTGAAGACGACTCTAGGCCTACCAGTTATTTTTTGATGTTTCTTTATTGCATGTGCATATATACACCCTCATCTGATATTATTCGTTCGATGCGACATTCAGATGAGGAAATTTTTGATATTTTGATAATATGAATTTTAAAAGTAATTGATAGAAATTAAACACAATTCACGTATAAAAGTTTAACAAAACATATTACAATTCGATTTTTTTATCATAGTTGAATCACTAACCTTTCTCACATATTTGAAAGCTCATTTCCGTCTAAACCCAATAACAAATAGAAGAGGTTCATAGCCACAATCTAAATGCTTCATTTAGTGAGTAAATACTGCAAAAATGATCGCTCTTTTACCATCCAAATTTAGGCCCCATTTGATGCACGAAAATTACATAGTCTTCCTTAAGGGCTTTGTCCCTAAGGATAGGGGCAAAACCACCTACCCTACTGGGCATACTACTCCACTAGCAAACCAAAGAGTGAAGTGTCCAGCAAGTGCAACTCCACTCCCCCTAGATCCATTAGCTTGAGCCCCTCATAGAAGAAGATGTCAGTCAAGTTATAACAATCAATGAATACCCTAGCTATATCATAACTTTCAATGGTAGTTGTGATAACCATAACATCGTATAAGGGGAGTCTAAAGGTCCCTCGAGTCCTGAGTCCAAACTGGATGATCGGGCTCCATGCCATAATATTGATCCTTTGGTGGCATCCATGCTCCTGCTAGTGATGAGTTGCCTTGACATGTGCTCTCCTATCTTAATACTATACCACTTCCCTCCTCAAGGGTTGAGTTGGGTTCTTCATTTGCTCAACTCCAACGTTCTCTTGGTTTTCACCTTCCTCTGTCCTTGAAGGTGGTCAGTTTTGCTCTTATTTTGAAAGCCTTTGTGAGGCCATGTATTGTATATGTTTCTTTATTTTATCTTCATTGTCAAGAAGAGAGAAGTTTTGTTTAAGGTAGGTTATTAGAGGTTATTACATATTCAAAATATAATAACCACTCTCTCCTATTCTTAACATTTGACATATGGGTCGGATTAGCCCTCATGGGCAATCCGTATTTTTCATTTACCTACATCTTCCACTTGCACATGAGGGCTGGACCTTCATCTATTGTGATCATAATTATATTCTATTAATTTCATACAAACAAATGGATTGTGTGACCAGCGAGCATTTTAACAAGAGCTTAATCTCATACCCCAATTAATGATATATAACAGCTCAATTTCTCAAAATATAAGGACAAAATATCTCGTTATACCCAAAACTTCTTTGCTACACCAATCAAAGTATCTCTGATCTTTCATACATAATAAGAGTATGCGTGATTTCAATACCATATCATGCATTCACAATTATGTTCCAAACATCTAAGTTTGACATAATTGTCTGGCCATTAAATATATATTAGGTGTTAGCTATAGAAAATCTTCATTTCCTACTAGGATCTCTCAACTTCAAAAATAGTTGCTTTTCTAGACATGTCCCGTATTACCGAAGCATCCATGGTTATTGGGAGCATGCTAAAGTAGCAACACTACATTAAGGTTTTGAAAAATAATTGAAAGTCATAAGGGTATACAATAAGGGTATACAATAAGGTTATACAAACCTAGGTCACACACAATGAGGAAGCATGAATCTTTTCACTCATTTTTTAATGGTCACTTAGGCACACATGGTATGAAATACGCGCTTCCTTCCTATTTGGAAGTGTATGTCATCTTTTCAAAAATAATACACCATACAGATCTTGTCCAAGTGTACCCCGACATTTAACCTGAATTTTCTTCTCTAATGTCCTCAATAAATCACTAATACCAATAAAACTCATATCTGGCCATAAGATAAGTTTAATGGATAGTGGAAATTTATTTTCATTACTCAAATTTATAAGAGTAATCTCATCTTGATCATTTTATCAAGGAGATATTTTTTTTATGATTTTATACACAATATAATCATAAATGTCTCATCTCTGCATGCAACTCAACATTAGAGTCGATTGCTCGTTTGAGAGAGCCAATCTCTACTTGTCCGACATACTTAGACATTGAATGTATATCATCATAAATATGTACACATAACATTTCAATATCTTAAACTATGGGCTTAACTCTAAGAATATTCTAAAGTTCAAAGAGAACATATTCTATGCAATCATAGAGATTTGACATAGCCCACAAATACATCTCTAGGTTGAGGCTAAGTGGATAGCTACTATGAAATGTGTAGACATACTTCTTTGTAATGATATCTCTCATAAAATTATAGTGTGTGTTTGGTTTAATTGGGATCTTTAATACTGTAAGTAATATCTATAACTGATTATTTATCTTAATATATTATTTCAGCTCCCACATAACTGCTTACAACTCTCAAATGGTATAAAACCTCTTAATCGAACACATCGTACTGCAGATATATGTGCCACAAGTTATACTAAAATTGTGCATAATGTTACACATATTTGCTTTTTGTTATTCCAAGATATAACTTTGCCATAGAAAAAGCAAAATTAGAGATAGATTTACAGTTATCCAATTCATCTCCTTAATCAATATATATGTATATTCTCTCAATTACAAAGAAAACTTTCCTTTCATACTAAAAGGAAACCATCTGCAGTTTTCATAAAGTATCCAAACATTCGTATTTATCCAATGCCACTCATTAGGCTTGGATTGATACTTTCTGATCCATGACATAACAAATATTTGGAGCAAGTATAGGCCACAATGCACATCAAGCTCCAAACAACAATCATTGAGATATAGTGGTCTAGACATTTCTCTTGGAGTCTGTGGACACCTTTTAAAGCTGAAACTTCATAAAATATGAGTATTTATGAGCTTAAAACTCTCCATTATAAATCGTTCTAAAATTCTAGAAATATGGCTCTTAGCACAAAGTAAGATGCCTTTTGAATGATTTGCATAGATTTTAACACAAACTACTGAGTTTTACTCATCATATCCTCTAACTCATAAGTTAAAGGATAACATTATCTCAATGGCTAGTACATGCTCCTTATCTTATTAGTTAATATGATATCACCAATAAAGAGATAGAATTATAAACCTCTTAATAGACTTTTTCACAAGAGAATAATGGTCTTCATCTCAATGATGAAAATGTATGAGATCACCGTGTTATGAAGTCTTATGTACTATCCTCTCAAAAACTACATTGGGTCATGAAGATTTGAAGTTCACAAACTTTATCTTCTTGGCCTTCTACTATGAAATGATTCAAGCATTCCATATAGGTTTTTTTTTACATAATTCTCTATGGACTAATTCTCCATTTAAGACTGCAATCTTTAGTCTATTTGATGTAATTTTAAATCTTAGATATCCATAATAACCAAGAAAATAGAATAGAGGCATATATCACCATTAGTGAAAAGATTTGTTTTCGAAAATATAACTTTTTTCTCCACTAGGTGAACTTTAAACCTCATGATAATTATCAGCCTTTGATTATATTTTAGAACACATTAATTCTCAATAGCCTTGTTCTAAAGTTTAACCGAAATTTCAAACCAATTTGATTTATAGAACCGAACATTTGCTGTTGTGCTAAAAATCGTAGCTTATAGGTACTTTGCAACTCAAATTTTTAAATGGTGCAATAACTCAAATGACATATTTGGCTGTAATTTTGCCATGAGAGTAATTATTACCACACAGGCTAACAATCTCCTCCTTAACAACTTGCCACAAGAGTTATTGCTGTCACATAGGCTAACAGATGTCATAGTTGCATAATATTATTCCATTGCTTTAATTCAATTGCCTTTATAGGATATGATAAAGTCTCACCATATTAGACTCTACATCTTCTAGAGATTATTTCGTGCCTGCACAAAGTTTTGATTCAGTTTTTGCTTGATCACTTGGATAAAATTACTCCCACTCAGATTAGGAAGCAATAAATATTCTTACACCATAAGTGATAAATTTCATCACTTAGGTAGAATTACTCCCACTCAAATTATCTATTTTGCATCATAAGTGAAATATGAGGCACTTTTCCACTATCTGGATCATTTAACTAAAGCAAGATTTAATGTTTTAAGATTTTCCCTCGTAGAAAAATCACTCTCCAAAAATGTGATACTCTATGATCTAATGTGAATTATTATTCTATCTCTTTGTTCACTTATGAACATATACCCCTTAGACTATTTATTATATCCTCAAAGATATATATTTATTGTCTCTCAGATCTTATTTTTCAATTTGAAAAACTTTATGAATAGAGACAATCAATCTCAACATCTAAGATAGCTTAGGCGAGATCATTTACCTATCATAGCTTTTATGGAAGGAAAAATATCAATCATAAAAGTTTTTAATACAGATGTAGACTCCAATTAACCAAAAGATCTTTCCCAAAGAAAATCAATAAGTTAACTTGAGTTTTCATAAATCTTGTTACATCAAAATAATTTTCTATTCCTTCTCTTGAAATACCATTCTATGCAAGCGTGTTAGGAATAGCCAATTATCTTATAACATTTTATTCATTACATAGATCATCTAAATGATTGAAGTCTCTCTCCTATATCTTAAATCTCTAGTACTTCATATTATGAGATATCAAATAGATGTGATCAAGGCACATGAATATTTTATAAATGTAATAAAGTATAAGATTTCATGCCTTCACAATCTTCACATTAATTTGATCACAAAAATCTATAAGAATTAATAGCAAAGAAAACTCGACTCTATAGTCTTTTGAATGGTTCTAACATGAACTTTTAGCACAAGTCGACAATCAACTGTAAAAGATAAACTCAATGAGTCGTCTCTTACCAGTTTATGTTTCTATTCATTATGACCTGATCATGCACACAGAGTGCATAAATTAATGTTTACATTACTTAGAAAAAACATTGATTGTAACAAAATAATCAATATAGTAATTAAAAATACATTAGTCAAAATTCATCACGACTAACCATTCAAAATGTCTAGTACCACAGTAAATATCTTTTACTAGATACTAACCAAGTAACAATATAAATTCAAGCAAAATAAATGATCTTAGAATAACAATTTTTAAAAAATCAAGTTTTACAAATTCTTATACATTGGATACTTTGTAGAATAATAGCATGGCCATCTTGCAATCCGAACATGCAAGTGCCAATTATTTTTGTATTTGATTTTCAATTTAATTCTATATATATCCATTTTGTACCAAAGTGAACTTGACAAAATTTCACAAACGCCTCTCCATATCTAATTACTATAAATCTGTAATCCACATAGGATAAGATTTAGTAACATAGTACTTCATGTGTAAATAGCACTTATAGAAGTGTCACTAAGTGCTATATTTTGAACTCAGTCTATTCACGAGTGAAATAAACCAACAATATGGTTATTATAGCACTTTTAACCCTATACTACTTCGTTTCATTCAGTAACTAGGTTTGTTCTTCTTAGATTCATTTCCAATCTCTTTTTTATTTTTGCCTTTGGTTTGATCTCACTTATATTAAGAGTCTGAAGCCCTATTAAAGTCTAGTCTTAGCCATAAGGCACAAGTCATTAGCCTAGCAGCAACTAGCCATTTATCCAATTGCTTAACATGGCAAACATCATTCAAGAAAATCTTTTCACATTGAGTAAATCAAATTTGACTTTCAGATATTTCCTATTATTAGAAAGAGACAATTAACCTTGAACTTACTACTCATCAGCAAAGATATTGCTAGGTACTATAAACTCTAAAGTATTTGACATCACCCTTAAATGCAACATCTTTAATGCACAAAGTGTTTTTTTATCAAACTATCATCAGCCATTCAATATCTCAATTCTCAATTGTACCTACATATTTTTCTTTAAGTACATCCACATATTAATATTTCAATAGTATGATTCTCTCAATTATATATGAGACCATCATTCATACAGTTCACCAAAATAGTATAAGTAGTGTACTCTCTTTTTCACTTTGGTAAACCTGTTGATGTTTTCTCTATTGAGTAGTATGATCCACACTAAGTCTTACATGACTTAGTTGATGCTCTCTAGAGCATTTAACTCAATTATAAGTATACCAAATCTATTGGCATTTAGTGTCACAATTATTGCTAATAAATGCATTTTATAAATAAATAAACGTATCTGATTTGGTTGCCATGGTCAATAATCTCAGAGATATCATAAAGATGCCCATCTATACATTTGATTTCGTACTTAGCAAATCAACATTTATGATAATTCACCATCATACACAAATTTGAAAGATCATATAATTCCCTCGGTATCAAAATGTTTATTATCACAAATTTAATTTAGTACAAAAAATCTCATAAGTTCTAGGTGAGAATTACTAAAATTCTTCCAACCTTAGAACTCCCACTAGACTGCATACCATAATGTAATCATACATGTAAGAACGTATCTTTTTTTATCCACATAAGGAGATAAACATGTACCATCATATTGAATGCATGAACTCAAAATAAATATGCATTCATAATTTTTATAAATTCCAACATAATCATGAATTCATAAATTTCAAGCATCATATAGAATGCATAATTCCATGGTATAAATTAAACATGTTATTTTATGTCAATAAACTTGTTAACATACAATCGATTATCTCCTTTAAAGCTTCTAAAATTTTTAATATTATATGCAAATGATCATTCACTCCAGCTTCTTGCCAAAAATTATTCACAGCAGCCCAACAACCATCATAAATAATAAAAAATGGAAAAATAAATATTAGATATGCCGACAAAGTTAATCTAAATCTCATCATGTAAGTATTTAACATTTATAATCATAATATCTCAATTTATACTCAATTCTATAGACTTATCACAGAAAAATAAATTTTCTATGTGCTCCATAAATTGAAAAAAATAAGTATAAGTATCCCAATACTCCTACTATATAGCTAGTATCTCAAAATGGTTTCCTAAAATTTAAAGAAATTTTTTCAAAATTTTTCTTGCTCAAAAAATATTTTTCTGTAAATTTTACCAAATTTTACAATATAAAATTCAGGAAAAATATTTTTATCAACTAAAAAATTAATTTTAATTTACATTAAATGTTGAGTGTAACAGTATTTTTTTACCAAAAACAACCTACACGCGCCCAAATGCACCGAAGAGAGGGTTAAGGGCATGTTCTAAGCTGTGTAAACAGCAACCCACTCACCCACGGCGGCATGTGTAGCACACACGTGTCTTCTTAAATTTTTCGACAATATTTTATTAGCTACTCCCCTAGTTTTTGATCTCCCAAACTCAATGGCAATGTCCATTTTCAGTTTAGAGCATGGTATCATGATGTATGCACTACGCACTCTGACACCAAGAGTGAGATTAGGTAGAAAACACTTCATCGTCTTCTTCCTATTTTTTCAGAATTTTTAAAAAAATTAAAATTCGACATTAACTTCAAATGACCATATCTCACTCAATTTAAGGACAATTTTTGCATATAATATATGGTTGGAAATCCCTTGACGGGTAAAATTTAACAATATAAATTTCATGCAACAAAACTCAACTATATGGACTAAAAATCAAATTTATAGTCATGAGTAGGGTATGAAATATCTCATAATGTACAAACTAAATCATTATGAAATTTTTCAAATCACTTCTACTATGTAAAAGTATGCTTCTGTTAAAAAAATCACTAAATCTCATTAAGCATACAATGACTTGCCATTAAAGATTCACAAGTTTTCATAAAATGGGTTGCATACTTAATGGCATGAAATGTAGAATATTAACACATGAAATAGAGGCAAATAGTATCAGGAATTCAACCATATATGGCTCTGATACCATTGGTGAAAATTAAAAACAATTCACGTATAAAAGTTTAAAAAAACTTATCACAATCAAATATTTTGCCATGGTTGAATCACGGACATTTCTCATATTTTTTAAAGCTTGCTTCCATCTAAACCCATTCACAAATGGAAAAGGTTCATAGCCACAATCTAAATGCTTCATTTAGTGAGTAAATACTTCCAAAATGATCACTCTTTTACCATCAAAATTTAAGCCCCATTTGATGAACGAAAATTACATAATTTTCTGCATGTATTGTATATGTTTCTTGTGGGAGTTTTTATTTTATCTTCATTGTCAAGAAGAGGGAAGTTTTTTTAAGGTAGATTATTAGAGTTTATTATATATTCAAAACATAATAACCACTCCCTTATATTTTTAATATTTGAAATATGGGTCAAATCAGCCCTCATGAGCAACCCATATCCCCTATTTTCCTACCATAATGATTCAAAAGTAGTAGGGTTTTATTATTGTTTTAGATATAAAGGTATATCTGAGGATAAAATTTTATTTCAACAAAATAAAACTTTATTTTTGGATATTTGAAATATTAAATTTATAGAAAAGGTATAATTTAGATAACCTATTTAGATCAGTGAAGACTCAATCTTACTAGTTTTTTTTTTTTTTTTGTCAAGGCACAAGAAAATATTTTTTTTAGTTGAACTATAAAAATAAGTAATTGATAATAATGTGAATTAAAAATTAATGTAACCAATCAGTAACAAATATTGGATTCTTTGGGATAAAGATAACTAATTGTATATTTATTCCAATTTAAGAATATATATATATATATATATA
>JAGSPU010000298.1:0-37097 GCA_019321725.1 Paulownia fortunei | reverse complement strand
TTGATCACTTTACGAGCATAAATCAAATGGAGCAGGTAGACAAATAAATGCATAGGTACCAAAAACAACATAATGGAAAAGTTGCAACTCTACAGAGCCTTCTTCAAAACAATATAGTTTGCTTATTCCAGGATAGATATTAATTTAATATCAGCTGGATAGTAAGTATTCTAGAATCACATTTCAAGGAAAGTCCATCCAGCTGGCTTATCTCACAAAAACAGCTTCATCTTCTCACTGAAGTTAAATAACATATGGATTCATTGATACAATCAAACAGTTGCGTTCAGTGCAGCTACCACCTTCTTACTGACACCAATGCTCAAGTTTTTTGGTGTATAATCACAGAACAGCATTGACAACGTAAAACCATTTTCTAGAAGCATTTGACACATTGTCAAAGTTAAATATGGAAACAAAACTGATTAAAAAAAAAGAAATTGAATAAAAAACATGTTAACTAATCGATTAAGATAAATTATAAGCCAATATAACTTCTATCTTAGCCACTATTTTCACACTCATATATAGCAAACATGGCGTTAAGTTCATATTCTACAAATATAAACCATCTCATTTACTATATAATGCTTTTAGAACCACATTTTTTTAACCTGTAGGTAATAAATATTCGATTTTTATTCACGTGAAGAAACAGAGTAATTTTTTCACTTTATACACAGTCACAGATACTATATGACAGTACAAAAAAGGTATTAATGCGGCTCACCTCACCTCACCCACCCCGGGCCTAACACGGTACAATTCTCAAGACTCAAAGTACAACTCAATGCACAAAAAAAGTTTACGCATAATTAAAAATGCAGACCTCCATGGATGAGTTTAGTAGACCTCGACGAGGTGCCAGAGGAGAAATCCTCTCGCTCAACAAGCCCGACGCGAAGTCCGCGTGTGGTGGCATCCAGCGCGACCCCGCAGCCGGTGGCCCCGCCGCCGATGACGAGGACGTCCAGGGGGTTAGCCGCGCTGGACCCGATCAAAGCCGACTCCTGGACGGCGCGAGACGGGACAGCGGCGAAAGGGTCCGCAACTTTCTGCTTTATAGCGGTGAGGGTGGGACCCGAGGCGCCGCGGTCACTGGAGGCCATTGGAGGGTTGCTGAGGACCGTGAAGTACGCACCTCCGGCCACGGCGGCTACTGCGCCGAGACGGCGGAGGCGTATGGAGGCTGCCATGTCGAGGAATGACGATCAGAATAATTATTTATTCAATTTTTTTGGCGAATTATAGGATCAGAGTGGAGAGTATGGGGAAAGAAATTAAGGACTGATTCAGTTATGGGACTGGCAGTCAATATATATTGCTTTGGGATTGGGAATCGGACATATGGGAGGTGGCATGTCTTCTATTACTATAATGTTAAAATCCCAAATATACCCCTGCAAAACATTTTTTTTATACCAGATAAATACAAATTGAAAAGATATGTTAAAATTCATATTATACTTATATAATAAACGTACATATAAATTGAATTCATAAAATAATACTTGTATTTTTAAGTAAAATTTTTATTGATATTATATTTATTCTATATAATTCTTGATGAATAATACCCCATTTAACAAATATATATTATTTCCTTAAAATCAAAAAATTATATAAAAATTATTTATAAGTATTAATTGAATATTACTTTTTAAATAAAATTCTATTAAATAGTGATTATTGTTAAGAATTTCTCTCTAAATTGTGTTATATTTATATATTAAATAATATAAAAAACACATATAAACTATTTTTTACATAGTTTAAAAAATAGTACAAGCACAATTCATATAAAAATAATATTCAAATAAGTTGTATTTGTGCTTCGATTAATTTTTCTACATTCGAATTTTACTTTACGTCTACAAATTCATATATTATTCATTATGTATTTTTTGATCAATTTTTTTATTATAAGTTTTAACAAAAATTCATATTATACTCGTAAATTTAAAATAATGATTTTTTCACATTTGGTATTGAGCTAACTAGACGCTTTCAATTAAAAACTTTTATACCATAACTAATAATATTTTCAACTATAGCCTCTTGCAATTTGAAAGTTGTGTTAGTTAAAGTATGAAGTTAAATTATTTGTTGGCCCAGCTTATTTTTATTTAATTTTGGACAATTTTAATATTACAAAAATATACTAAGATATACCACTTAATATTTGCATATTTATAAAATAAAATAAAAAACTAACTAAATTATTCATTGTTGTCTTTAATAAAGTTAATTAATTTAATTAGTTAATAGCACCAACAAAATACTCATTTTTTATTTTTGAAAAAAGTAGAAATATTGTTAATTGTATACCTTCAACGTTTCAACTTACTACAAAATAATGTTTGACTCTGAAGCAGCCATGTGCTCAATATTAATGAAAGAACAAAAAAAAAATAGTACAAAATTACCTAAAGAAGTGCCTTATTATTGCATATTTCATAGACTGGTCCAAGATCCTAAAATCAATAAAAAAGTTGCCTTAAAGGGAAATTCATGTAACCTACTTAGGTATTACTCGTGTAGGATTGCTAACCATTAAATTGGAAAATAATGATTTTATAAGGTAAATGTTAATATTACCATATATATTAAAATTGAAATAAATTTGGATTGGATTTGCAAAAAGAAAAAAATCACACTTGAAATTGGGTGTTAGCACCAGAATCACCAAAAGAAGTGTATCATTATCTAGGCTACGGTGGTCCAATATATTAAAATCAAATTTACTGCATATAATAAGTTTAATTTGATTACTCTATTTATTTATATACTAAAAAAAATTAACCATTAATTAAATTTTATTTAAAATTTAAAATATTTATATTTACGTGTGTAATAGTATAATTACACAAAATGTTAAATACACATAATATGAATAAATTACATATGTATACAATTGAGATATTTTAATTAATAATTATATATATATAAAATTACATTACTTAAATTAAAAAAATAAAACAAAAAAACAGAAAAAATAATTTGGAATTTGCCAAAGCGTTACATGGTGTAACGCTTTGGCTTGGCGTTCTATCGGGTAACGCATTGGTCAAAACGTTACTTGGGGTAATGTATTCGGATGAAAAATAAAAAAAAATAAAATTGAAAGTGTTACACCACTTAACGCTTTGCCATAATTACCTAAACTCCACTTATTCTACAGTATTTCGACAATTATTTAATTAAATTATAATATTTTAACAAAAACCCCTATTAGGTTTGGATTAGAAAATAAATGACATTAGATTCACAATTAAAATTTGGTGCTGGGAATCATGAAACATTATAAGAAATTTGAAATGATTAATTACTTTTTGTACCTTAAAATTTTCAGAGATTGATACGTACAAAATTTTGCATTGAATACCTCTAAATTATCCTCATGTCAAGCATGAATTCATACCTACATATCTAAAATGATTTTGTTCCTCGGGGCATATTTCATTGGTATATCAAACTATTCTATAGTAATTAAGATTACGGATCTTTTAAAATATTGTTAAAGATAATTTTATAATTAAAACTATTAAAATTAAAAAAAATTGTTAAAATACAATTCTATAGTAATTAAGATTGGGGAGCTTTTAAAATGTTGTTAAAGATAATTTTATAATTAAAACTATTAAAATTAAAAAAATATTAAAATACGATTTTATTTTAAAAATAAGTTGAAATAAATTTACTTTTTTTTCAAGAGTTTATAAGTTTTCAAACAATTTTTTTTAGATCTTTTAAGTTCTTTCAAAAAAAAATTACCAAACACATTTTTAAAGTTTCTAAACTTTTAAATAATTTATAAGATGTTTTGAATAATATATAAACTTAGCCAAATACCCTCTTATTCACATAAAAATAGTGAGTAGTTTTTTGTTTCTTTTTTACCTTAAACTTATTTTTGGTAGTTTGAACATTATTCTTTTTAGTATATCAATTTGACACTTTAACCTTTTAGTGTGTATCAAATATGATTTTTTCTTACAATATAGAAGAAAAAAGATATTTGCATCCACATTCATTGAAGTATTAGCTTTTAGCATCTACTTCCCCTAAAATTTCAGTATTTGGCAAATGCCTCCCTCTAGCGCTATTTGGTCAAAACTTTTTTATAAATTTACCAAAAGACTCATCCCTATACTAATGGAAAATATTTAATTTTTGAAAAATTAATTGTGTTGTATTTTTCTATAATGCATAAATCTTTAATAATAAGTAAAAGATAAAAATTAAAGTTTGCGCTGTAATTATTAAAATGAGATGTGTAGATTACTTTTCATATTTAAAGCAAATGCGTAAGTGGGAAATTATTAAGATACAAATATCTAAAAAAATGCATAATTATAAAAAAATTGAGACTAAAATCTAAATTATGAGATCTTGTTCAATATATAATATACAAAATATGTAGTGTTATTTATGTTCAGAAAACAATAAGTTTGAAAATAGCTCCCATTTGATTTTTTGGAATAATAACCGAATTTAATGACAAATTATTAAATATCGCTGTAATTAATTTAGGTTATCACTTTATTTTGAAAAAAAAATTGGAAATTGTGAAATATTTATATTTATGAGAATTATTATAATTTTTCACATGTAAAAATTGTTATTTATCCATACCCTTTATATCATTGAAAAGACATTAAAGTTTAAACTTTGATCTCGCTTATTTTTCATTCTTTTTTTTATTTTTATAATTATGGAATATGAAAATTACTGTCTATCAATTTTTCTAAAACTTCTATTTCTTTTTTTTATAAGAACATGGCTTGGGGTATTTTGTTTTTTTTTTTTTTAATAGAATTTTCAATCAAAAAGAGAGGTATTTGTTAAAAAAAATCAACATTAGGGAAATAAATGCAAATATATATATATATATATATATGTGTGTGTGTATTTGGTAAGTAGGTGTAGTTGGTATCCGTCATGTTTAATTCATATTAAAAATGCTTAAATATTAAATTGATATTTTAAAAGTTTTAAAGTCTAAATTGATACAAAATAAGGTCAAAAAAATATTTTGTCCTAAATTCACAATAATGGAAATATGATAGCCATAAGGCCTGCTATCAGAGGACGTGAAAATTATAAAATTTTCGCATACGTTTCCACTTACTGTATGGTTTGATTCCGCATCAATCAGTCAGCCAATTTTTCCTCACACAGTATCGTATTTAACTTTGCTTTGAGTTTAGTATTTTTGCAAACCAAACAAACACACGTACACAAAATATAAAGCAAATGAGTAATTATGAAAAAACTCAACCCTATGTATTTTTTAATTTCTACAAGAAGTTTTGCCAATGACCTGTAAATAGTGCTCTCTAATACGTGTGGGCTAATGACCAACAAAGATATAGGCAACAAGAAACACTGGATTGGACATCCCCCACTACATGGGAAATGGGCTAATCAAATGCCGTCGTGTGGCAAATCTGCTAGTCAAATACTGCCACTGTCTACCATGTGTCGGGCAGTTGGCTTGGCCAACAACCACCAAGAACTGTCTCCACATGTCTGTCATCAGCAGGGTCATCATTCGTGTGTCCAAAAATCGGGCCATCCGTCTGCTACCTAGTCGAGCACTTTTGGCGCACCTACCACTCATTTGCGCTATCTGAAGTTGCCGAGCATATCGGGTCCAAGTTTTCCACTAGCTACTGAGAAATACTACACATTGGTTACTCACTGTCGATATACTTGTGCACACTTGCTACACACTTACGCGCAACGGCTAGCCAACATCGAACACCACTCCTCATGGTGCCCCAACACTCGCCTACAAGTACCCAGCCAACAACCGACATACTGTCACAAGATGCCCACACAGCGCACACGACATAGTGTGCCACTGCGTGCCCAACATCTAATACTACCACCTGATGGGACCGAGTTGGCCCACCCATGGGTCAAGTTGGATTTGGGTCAACCCACAACGGATCCCGAGTCGAGCCATGGTGCACCTTACCAAGCCATGCCGAGCTATGGCCGAGCCTAGGGGCAGCTAGGCGGGAAGGTCCTCCAAGGACCTCTCTCCCCTTATAATAGGTTTAAAAATATTTTTTCTTATGATAATAGTAGACATTGAAAGTCCAAAAAAGTATACTCGACGCATCTCAACATCTAAGTCTCTGATCAAGCCACCGTTTGCACCAACGTAACCCTGGTGGTGCCCATAATCACTGACAAGTCCTAACTCCAAACGTGTTTTAGATCACTGGATGTGTGCCCCGCGTCGGCAACCTACTGTGTTGTTTGTCCACCATGCACTGCCGGCCATCACCTGATGGGTCATTAAGTTACTTACTCCAGCACAATTCCAACACGTACTCTGAATTTCAATGTTGCCAAATACCTTCATTTCAATGTGTCATGTCCTGCAAGCAGCCCGTGCTATGACATCAACACTTGACAAAATCTGATGCTGCATTACACCGACGCCTATTGCTCATTGGCACGCAAGCCTATCGTGCCAGGGTACCCGATGCCCAAGCTAACACCTACCATGTGGTAGGAGGAGAATATCGTTGAAATGTCACATTCGACAGACAATGTGATAGGAGGAGAATGTCTGTTATATTCGACAGACAATATATTGGGTATTTGAATGATATATAAATACCCAATTTTATAAAAAATTAAATATTATTTATTATCTAAATAGCTGATAATCAATACATAAAGTAGTATAAAAAGTAAAAGAAAAGAGAAGCCCTTATAAACAAGGAGGCAGAAAAAAGATGAATCTTTAAACCATAAGGGGTTATTAGCAGTAACTTCAATGAGCAAAACTAATGTTTAGTTTAGATTATTTTTTATTAAAATTTAAAAAAAAATATTTACTTTTTTATACCGAAGAGTTGTTTGGTTAAGCTTAAAAAAATAAAAAATTAAAATCATTTCAAAAGTTGATTATTCTAAAACTTAAATTACAAATAGATGAAAAAATAAATTCAAAATTTTTAATTTAAGTACGCTTTTGTACTTGAAAAAAGTTGATGATTCTTGTAAAAAAATTTATTTATCTTATATTTCCAAATTAAATAAAAGTTGCAACACCTAAAAATTATGGTGGAAAATTGATGAATACTAATGAATTATTAATTTTTCAGATAATTTTTATTTAAGTATGTTTTTGTACGTAAAAAAGTGGATGATTCTTGTAAAAAAGTTATCTATCTTATATTTTCAAATTAAATGGACGTTTAAAAATTTATTTTTACATAGACACCTAAAAATTATGGTGAAAAAATTCATAAAAATTATTAATTATTCAAATAATCATAAGTTAAATAATATATATTTAATTTTCCCTCAATGTTTACATTATTTTTAAATTGATAATCACAAACTTATTTTTTCCAAACCTCCTAAAAGGAAAGTGGAAAATTCCAAATATTGAACTAATTATTAACAATTAATATTGCTTCATGTAAAGACTCCAATATTCAAAATGTATTTCATGTTTTATTGAAAAATGAATATATTCGTATCATACAAACTCGCCAATCACTCAAAAGTCTCTCTCTCGCGCAAGAAGAGAACCTAGAGAGAGAAAGGGGAAGCGAGAAACAATGTCTCAGATTCCCAATTTAGAGAACGCCCCCATCAATCTCACTGCCATACGGTATGATTCTTGATTCTATTCAACATTTAACAGCAACATTTTTTGATATTTTTTTTCAATTTTATATGGAGCGATTTATTTTTTATTTTTGTTTTATTGTTCTTGAAATTCAGAGACCGAGCTCAAACGGAGCTGGAAACTATCCTTAAAAACGTGAGATCAATTCAATTCATTTCAATTCAGTTTAATCATTGCGCAATGGGTTTATTTTAGTGTAGATGTTTGAATTTATTTATTTATTTGCAATTTATGTTGATTTTTTTTCTTTTTGAAGATTCGAGGAGATAAGTGTTTGGTAATTGATCCTAAGCTTAGTGGGTCGCTGTCACTTCTTGTCCAAAGCTCAGAACTGAAGGTATTATGTGTTCTTGTGATTACTCATTTTTGTTTGATTTTACGCGGATTATTCTTGTTGCACATTTCAAGATGGTAAATTATTGAAGATTCTGGCTTGAGATCAATTTCTGGCATTTTCTGTTGCTAATGCTGTGGGGATTTCTTATCCAGACTTTACAGACAAAGGGGATGTTGAAACAGTCTAATAATCTCTCTTTTTTGCCCCGGAAATTTTAGGAACTTGTAAAAAGCTTTTGTTTTAGTCATCCTGGAAATTTGTTCTTACATGTTCTGTCTGAAGGATCATATTGATTACTACTTAATTTTGAGATCTTGAGTTTTGTTTTCATGTAGGCATCTATAATTTTATTTAGTTACACCAAAAAGTGAAAGAAAATACTGAAAGAAGCCTTGACAACTTAATTAGTTTAGATATTACAAGTAATTCTGTTGTTGCTATTTTGAATGCTATAATAACTGCTAAGAAAAATTAAAGCTGTGATGCTCCTTATGATCAGAAACATGGTGCTGAATTGCGGCATCTAACCGCTGAGCCAATTCAAACCGAACGCACCAAAGTGGTCTACCTTGTGCGAGCGCAGCTTGACTTGATGAAATTCATTTGCTCACACATTCACAATGATACATCGAAAGGGCTTCACAGAGAATATTATCTTTACTTTGTTCCACGCAGAGTGGTTGTATGTGAGAAGGTAAGCAGCATGGTGTCTGAAAAATTGATAGATTTTAAGAAATTGTTTTACAATAACACTGGCCCAAATAATTTATGTTCGGTTGTCTACAGATACTTGAGGAGGAAAAAGTACACGAGTTGTTAAACATCGGGGAGTTTCCCTTATACATGATTCCACTAGACGAGGATGTATTATCATTTGAACTTGACCTTGGTCAGAAAGTATGTGGTTTTATTTATTATGTTGAAATGACTAATAATTTGAGGGAAGAAAATCGTTTTTTCAATTCTTGAGTCAGTTGTGTCTAATGTTAGGAGGATATGCCTGACAGGAATATTTGGTGGATGGAGATGCAACCTGTCTCTGGCATATTGCAAAAGCCATTCACAATCTGGAGGTATAGTTGATTTATTTTTTGCATAGTGTGTCAATGTTGGTGGAGACCTTCAAAATTTTTAGAGATTCATTGAATCCCGTTATTCGTTTTTGGTATGTTAGCATGTTTAAGGAGGAAAATTTTATTTATGGCTTACAAGATGTTTTCTTTCCCTTATTTTCTGTTACCTTTTTTTGATGATTCTATGTTGGTTGCAATGTAGTTTTCTTTTGGAGTAATACCAAATGTTAGGGCCAAAGGGAAAGCAGCTACACGTGTTGCTGACATTCTGAATCGCATGCAAGCTGAAGAACCTGTTAATACTTCAGATGTAATTTTTCATCACTTGAAGGCATATAAAATCTTGTTATAATTTTGAGTGTTCATATAAAAATAAAATACTGACTATGCACTTTTTTTTAACCACAGATGGGCTTTCCAGAAATTAATACTCTTATACTTCTAGATAGAGAGGTATACTTCCATTCCTTTTTTTTCTTTTTTCATATATTGACATAATATTCCCCCTTAATGTCTTCACAACTGTGAGTATTATTTCATGTTCAATTGATTTCATAGCGTTTAGGAATTCCTTTGATATTTTAGTGAAATGTCTATTAATTTGTCTGTTGTCAAATAAAAAGCTATGCTTCAAAGGCAGTGTTGCATGGGGAAGTCGCTATGAAGACAAAAGATTGCTAATATATAGACAATATGGGCCCTTTGGCGGTTGGTCGCCAATTTGACAGCTCCTTAGTACTTTATCAGCTGGAAATTGAAATCTGATTTAAATGTGAATGCTCTTTCCATCTTCCTGTATCTAGTAAAATGCAACTTCAGGTTCTTTTGGGATCATTTTCTTGTCTTCATTTAATCAGACATGGAGACTTTAGGACCTAGGTGCTTATGCATCACAGGGGAGGTCAAAAAATTGGGTGAAATTTTAAGCTTGTAGTTAGGCTACTTAACTGTTTGTGGTCAGTCTAGGGTGATGAGAATGACATATAAACAATACGTCTAGGTTTTAAGGTCTCATATCTTTTTGTTTTGCTGGTGGGGGAAAAGACTACGTACATGGATCAGGATATAAGCTTGGATGCAGTTTGTTGGAACATGATCAAAGAGGAAGTGTAGAAGGTGAACAGACTAGGATCTAGTCCTGCATATGTGTAGGCTCGTTATCAGTGTTCTGTTGCATAAAAAAGTCTCAAGTGGTGCCAAGAGATCTACTTCCCACTAGAAATCAAGTAAACCTTAGGCCATTGGAACCCATGTAAGAGTTATGTGTTGTGGTATGGCCCCAAATATGCTGGAAGGCCAACTGAACAGTCACATGCACAAATCTGAAATGTAGTAAACCGTCGTGTCAAATTAAAATAGATAAAAACATGTCAAAACTCAGTCTTAATCAACAAAAATCGACTAGCACTTGATCTGGAAGACAAAAATAATTATTGAGCTGATTTACAACTCCTACATGAGTTTCCCATTCACCAACGCTGCTAGTCAAAGTTTGAGACTCAGAAGCATCCAGCATGCCTGCAGTGGTAAAAACTTGTCAGCTTCAACCTGTCTCTTGTATATTTTCTCCTCCAGCAATGTTGTTTTCTTGTTATTCCTTTGGCCTGAAAAGCGTATTTGGAGTTAAGTTAGTTGTTACTTTATTGACTACTCCCTGTGATTTAGGAACATCATCCTACCAAATAAACATCCCTTCTTAATTTTGCAAGAGCAACTCACAGGGTTCTCAATAAAGTCTCTATTTTTTCTTCAGTCTTTCTTTACATATTATGCATTCTTCATAATTCTTTTGCTGGATTGCCCTTATGAAAAGGTCCTGCATTTAGATATTTGGAGGGAGGCTATCCAAGTGATACCCAGTATTGCTCAACTGTTTAATAGAAGTAGGCTTACATCCAATGTCTTCACCCTGAAACTTGTACCAACTCTATAATGAGTGTTCTGAATAGTCTCTTTTAATTCTTGCTGGCTATTCTTATTTAGAAAGTTCACGTCCTCCAGAAGTTAATAACACCTGTACCACTTATACTAAGTCAATCAAATTTGTACCACTTAATTACGCTTGCTTACAGGTCTTTGTGATTTGTGTTTGCTATTTTCTTCTTGCAGGTGGACATGGTCACTCCAATGTGTTCTCAATTGACATATGAGGGATTGCTAGACGAGGTAAAACTACAAGTGTGGACAAAATAATGACCATGTTTCACGCAAGGAATCCCTGGGATGAGTTTAGCAATTAACAAATTAATAATAATAATAGTACATTTCTTGGAACTTAACTTTAGAAGAATTCATTCCCCAAAAAAGGTTGTGCTGGGAGTCCTTCAAGAATCAAGATAAAACATAGATATTAGAAGAAATTATGTTGGAGTAAAATCAACTACAACAAAAACCACCTACAAAGACAAAAAAAAACCCAAAGTAAACTCGAATAAAGGAACAAAAATAAAGTAAATAAAAGTGTTAAACTACAGCTAGACAAATCAACTTTCAATATTATAAAAACACACTCCAGTCTGTCCTGATGAAAAAACATTCCATGCCGTGTGCCTGCATGTCAAATAGGGATGCTGGTCATCATCAGTAGTTTTCATTTTGAAAACTATGTTTTTTCCAATGCCATCTTGAAAGGCTATTCTGAAAAATGTAAATTGCTTTTAAGCTGTGGAGATCATTTTATCAGAAAAATCTTTGTGTTAATATTGTTAATCTAAATGAACAAAACATTCATAGCGGTTAAATGATGTGAAGAATGGTGTGCAGCCATGAGATTCCCTACCGATCGATAGCATAATAAAAGTTCTCTATATTTCCTTTCTGGATTTGTTTATAAGCTATCTCTAATAGGTTCGATGCAGTTTCTTGGTGTCAATAATGGTGCTGTGGAGCTAGATGCATCCATTATGGGAGTTCAGCAAGAAGGGAAGAAGATAAAGGTTCCCCTTAATTCTAGGTGAACAACATTTTGTTTATTGATAATGTTCATTGTTTTTATAACTTATTTTCCATTTAAAAATCTTAATTGACTTTTGAAGGGAGCATTTAAGAGCACATCTTTATGGCTGTGTGCTTTTTCATCTCTTCTTTGTCGTCATGTTACCTATTTTAGGCATGATTTAAATTGCTTCACTGAATTTCTATTATGTCTTCTACAGTTTGAATTGCTAATCCCACGTCCATGTCAACTCGAATTGCTTTAGGCTTTCTTTCTAGTCCTGTCTCTTTCCCCTTAAAATTTTTCATTGACTAATGTGATTGACATAGGGGTTGATCTTCCCCTACCTCGTCCATATTCGTCCCATGGTTATATTAAATACGTGTTAAGTCAATATCTAAAGTGATCTTTCTTGGTTTCCGACATATTATAATGACTAACCATTCTGTTCTCTTTGTTGTAGTGACAAATTATTCAAAGAGATCCGGGATCTGAATTTTGAAGTTGTTGTCCAGGTTGATCAATTTGTGATTTTGGTGTGGACAATTACATTCACATGTTTGTTACCGTGCATGGTGTCTTCAAATTCTTGTTCTGGAAGATTTCTTGTCTATTACTTTTGAAGCTCTGCTTCTTTAATTGCTATTTGCAGTATGTTTCAGGTTCTTCGTCAAAAAGCGACATCCATGAAGCAAGACTATACAGAGATTTCGACTACTGTAAGTTGTCAAAAAATACAACTTTGAGCTTGCCTTGTGTCTCCGATTTTCACCCGGTTCTTGTTGCCAGAAAATGGTCATTATGTTGTCCTTGAATTGATGCTAGATAATAAATTAACCGAGCTAAATTCTGAAGTTACATTTACCTTAATGAAGCTGATTTTATATTCTGAATTTGGCTTGAAATATGTTTATGTTGTTCCACATCGAACTGAAGATCTTTCAAGTTGTGAGTCAATCGAGGCCCACTATTTCTCTTGTTTTGGGATATTTAAGTCTCATTTTGAGATATTTAAGTCTCACTTGACCACTTTTCGTGTACAAGTTAGGTCATACTCCCTCTTTCCAAAGTTAAGTGGCCTTTGAATTGATATAGAGTTTTAGATGACTGTTGAAAAAGGAAATTCTTATGCAGCTTTATGCTATCTCCATGTCATGAACTTTAAGCAAGGGTCCTTCAGGAAAGTAGTAAGTGCTGTGATAGGAAATGGAACATTTACATGTGGACTTACCATAAGAAAATGAGAACAATCACAGACAGTGCATGAGATGTGAAATACAAATTTCCAGATTATTCAGGTGTTTTTCGGAGATCTGGATGTTGCCTTTTATTGTATAGAACAACTTTGTACATCAAATGAATTCTACTACAGTGCATGAATTCTGATTCTGCTCCCTGTATACAGAGTCAGACTGTCTCTGAATTGAAGGATTTTGTCAAGAAGCTTAACTCATTGCCAGAAATGACTGTGAGTTTCCGTTCAAAATTCATGCCTATGATGGATGATTATTACATGTATTAGCACTAAGCTTCTGTCCTTGTCAATTCAGAGGCACATAAATCTTGCTCAGCATTTGTCAACATTTACATCAAAACCGTCATTTCTTGGGAGACTTGATATGGAACAAACACTTGTGGAGGCTCAGAGCTATGACATGTATGCTATGACCTTGAACAACTGTTGTGCATTCTTTTATTTGTTACTGAGATTTTTAGTGATGAGTCATGATGAGTTTTGTTGCTTTACTAATTACATTTTAAAGTTATGATTTGGAGTGATAAATGGTTTGTTAGATTTTGGTGTTTAGGGACAGGTTGGGTCAAAACTTTAAAACCACGGGGGTTCATTTTTTTCACAGATGAAGGCTGGTTGGGTCAAGAATGAATCAAGTCAAACTGTCAATCCATGATGATTGTACATATTTGCTGTTCTTGTTCTTTTAACCCATTACTTCCATGTGGCATTTCAATAGCAAACATAGATACTTTCCTGTAGAGGGATTCCCAATGTGTGATAAGTTACTTGAGAGAGAACAAACTATTCCACTCACCTTTTAATCATGGACAGACCATATGCCTTGTTCTTCAGTGAGAACAGTTCAACTATCAGATGTCCATACTTTAAACCCATCAGCAAGCTTTATTTATGTGGAGCCATATGATTGGATATGTGGCAGCGGCGTGTCGTTTGATGGTGCCTAAGTTACATTTTAATAACAGTGGGTTACACTATATTAGGCAAATTCATGCTTCCTCAGTAATGTCTCACTCTTTGCTCGAGGGCTCTTTGTACATCGTCTCTGTCTGGGAATCTTGCTACAACAGTGGATGTATGAAGTCAGTCCATGGTGTGCACAAAACATTTCAGCCTCTGACCAACACATAACCCTTATATTAAATCCTAACCTGGTCCAAGCTGGCCCAATACCGATCTGTCCTCTATATCACCAACCCAACCTGCAAATAGGCAGGTGTTTTTGTCTGGTTGGTGGGTTCCAGCCTTATTTGCCTCTTATTTCTAAACCAAGATATCTCTAGGATCTTTGTATGTTATTGAATATGTTGTAAAACAATATTGGTATTTTAATTAGACTTGACAATCCAAATTTGAAGCTTGTCAGCAGTTCAGTTAAGTTTCCAAGAACAGGACTTTCCCTTAATAATTTTTGTTCACAAGCTAGCATGCCTTGATTTCTCTAGCAGAAGTGGTGCCCCATTACCTTCTGCAGACTCTATCATAGATAAAAGATGGTGGACTACTAAAGTTGTCAAGTTCATTTGGAATGAAGGATTTGGAATTCAGAATTTCAATTCCATAATAACAAATCCACTTTATCTTTTTGTATGATTTCGAATCTAGTAACGGAGTTAAATTCTTAGATATCTCTTTGAGCTTGTTTGAAGATCGCTAGTTGGATTTGGAATCCTCTTAAAATTCATTTCAAACCCTTTGTATTGGGTGAAGCCATTTCTTTATTCTTGATCACTAGATCAAAGTAATTTTATGCTGTAAAGCAAATATTTTGAGGCATTCGACTTTATGAATCAAAATGCTTTTCCATATATTAGAAGATATGGACATGATGCACGCAATAGGCATTTTCCAATCTGCCAGTGCTTTTTCCATTGTACTTTTAATATGATCATTGTTGGTTCTTGTGGTTGATTTTAGAATGCGATTTTTTTGGCTTTATGGTTTTCTTGACAAATTGTTTAAGAACAATTTTGCTATTCCTTTTCCACATTCTTATGTAAATGTCAAGACCCTGCACTGATCCTACACTCTTGATCAGCTTAACACGCCTGCTGTACTCTTATGGGCAATCTTCCAATAAGTTTAGTTCTGTTCTACATGCGATTGTCTTGAATGCCTAAGCCTACTTTCATATTTGTTACAGATATGGTCTTTTTATGTGACTAAACCAGAATTATGCTGTATGTGAATGCAGATGCTTTGATTACATTGAAGAAATGATCCATAAGCAGGAGCCTCTTGTAAATGTCCTACGCCTTCTAATCATATTTTCAATAACAAATTCTGGGTTACCAAAAAAGAATTTTGACTATTTGAGGCAAGTGGAATTTATACAGTATTTCATTTTGGCTTAAACTTGTAAAGAATTTTGAAATCTCCTAAAATCATTCGACTTTCACTTTTTGGTTCAGGAGGGAGATTCTTCACAGCTATGGTTTTGAGCATATTGCTACACTGAATAACTTGGAAAAAGCGGGGCTGTTTAGGAAACAGGTTAAATTAGGATTTTGTCCTGTCCACCTAGTCTAACCTAACAGAGTCTTCATCAAGTGGTTGGTTATTCTGTTTGTGTCTTGCAGGACTCAAAAAGCAACTGGCTGACCATCAAACGTGCCTTGCAACTTGTAGTTGAGGACACAGACACCACTAAGTATTTTTCTTTTGATGCTGACTGCAACTTCTTCTTGTTTATTATACTTGTAAGAGTGTGATGTTAGGTATTAGGTACTGGGTAGCAGCTCTTAAACTATGTTCCAGGTCCCTTATTCTGGAATCATGCTCATTGTTGGTGTTTTAGTAAATTAACTTAATTCTTGTTGCTCACTTTTTGAATAATCATTTTTATTATGGTGAAATCTTGTAATCAAGATTGTTATTGTGGGATCTCTGCTTACATAGTACCTTTTAGAGAGCAAGTACCTCTTAGAGAGCATGATGACTTTACTTTGTCTGGCATACTATGAATTTTACTAGGCTTAGCCTCATTCGCTGCCAACTTGATCTCACTTCTGTCAATAGATGGGCATCGAACTTCTGATAACCTGAAAGTGCGTTTGGACCCTTGAAACTGGGCTCATGATGTTGATGAACAATCTATTCAATTTGGATGGAAATATTTCTTGTCCAATTTTAAGACTTCAATTGCTTGGTACGAAACACTAGTGAGCACTGGTTGGAAATGAGTTTATCCTGTCCATGTGAAAATTCAGGTGGCATGACCTCAAGTGGCTCTTGGCTTCGTTGCATTAGCAAGCTTGGCCTTATTATCTCTGTGTTGAAGTTATAGGTGTTTACATTGGTGTACATGAATAGTGTATCAAAGCATCCTTGATCTTGCTTTTTCGCTGAGTCCTAGAAGTAGCTAATGAAATAAACTTTTGGCTTTTTAGCAGGAGATCACTCAAAGAATCAATGAAAATTATTCTTGTGAACTTAAGAACCTGTTGAGAATCAAACAGGAGTTGATAATGATCATGAGAATATATACCAAACATTATGGTTCAACTGAATACTTGGAGTGATTTCTTTCACTGATATTCAGCATGTGGTTATTTAACCTATTTAAGATCTTTCCTGTGTAAGTGTTTTTTCCCTATGAACATTTTGCCCTGGGACGTAGGCCTAGTGGCCAAACTACGCATTGTGCTTTCTCTTTCTCTCTTCAATTTCTTCAATTTAATTATCTTAAGATAACTGTATGGTGATACTTAAAGGCTTTGTCAAAAGCAATATTAGAACCGTAAATGCAGTGTTCTGTTGTTTTTCAGTTGATGTGCTCTTTCTTACAATTAACCTCTGTCTCTATCAGTCCAAATGATATATCGTATGTCTTCTCTGGATACGCACCTCTCAGCATTCGACTTGTTCAGCAGGCAATACGATCGGGATGGTGAGCTTACTTTTAAAATTGTCCTACTATACTACATTGTTTTGGTGCACGGGCAGAATAGTAAATCATGTGGGCTATGAACATTTTCTCTCGGTTAGTCTAATTTATATTCGTTTCTCTCCAGTTATTGTCAGTTGAAATATGATAACAAGGAGTCTGTTGGACTCTTATGTGCTTCTTGTGTCAGTTTGAGAAATTAAATAGACAATGAACAAGTATGATTTCTCATATTCACAACATTGGCTTTTTAGGCTTCATTTTTCCAATTTTAATGTCTCCCGAGTAGCTATTTAGAAGACTAGGATATGGCTGATAGGGGGAAAAGAAAATGGTAACATGAATCTTTAATGAATAAACTGGTGCTCTATAGTGCTTTTCTTGGAATATCTGCTTTCTCCAATGACAAGTTGCTTGACTTTTCTGCCAAGTGAATGATATGAAATGGCTGTTGAATATAAACTTTTATGCATCAAAATCCATGATCAGTGGTGTAAAGAATCTATTCAAAATTGAAGATGAGATGCTAATAATATATCTGAAATGACTCGCTTCTGTTGCACATCATTACATATGACCAAAGACAGAAGAAATATATTTATACTCAAATATACAACATTTTATCCTGCAGGCGTCCCATTGAAGAAATACTGAGGCTGCTGCCTGGGCCACACTCGGAAACCAAGAAAGTCAGTCATCTTTCATGTCTCTTCCCCCACCGCCCATTTTGTCATATCAGTCTCAGAACAAATGGCTTATAGTGACACTTGTATGTTTGTCCAGGGTGGATTTGCTAGCATCCCATCATATGATACGCTGCCGGGATCTCTGAACAGTTTAGAGAAGTATTATTCCTTAACATTTCTACTAGATGAATCAGATGATAATTGTCCCCCCCACCCCCCCAAAACACGGAAAAAAAAGAAAAGAAAAGAGAAGAAGGGGAGTAGGTAGGGTAATTGAATTCATGCTCACCAGCATTCTTACTGTTTGGCATCACAAAGTAGTGAGAAGTGCTTCTGATCTTTCAATACCTGTAGTTATAGGTTGTTTCATAAAACCATAGAGCAGTGATCCCACTTCATGTTTTTTTGGAAGACCTGAAAGGAACAGTGTTGTGCCACATGTATTTTTTTTCTCCAACTGTCCACCTTACGTCCTTTTTCTTGTACATTTGGTTGCTGCCTCCTGTCCAGTTTTAACTTTTTCTTTTCCGGGGGGGAGGCTTTGGGACAGGATGTTACTGAAGAAAAGGCAGGAAAGCAAAATGGTGCTTGTTGTTTCAAATAAAGACTCGCTGCCTATTCTATTGCATATAAATTGCAAGGGCAATTTTAGGCTTTCTGTGAATTTGATCAACCCTATAAAGAAATTTTGATAAAATTCTCCCAAAAAAAAAAGTTGAGAGGGAATATGTGGACTGTGCCAATTGTCCAGTGATGGTATGCTTGATAATGCCAATTATCTGGTATTAGAGTATCTAGATTGCATGAATACTGGAAAACTTAGTGGTGGCCTAGTGTCGTGCACTTTTTTAATCTAATTATGCACTTTACCTTATTCCAGACCCGTGGATGGAAGGCGCGCTTTAGTCCTTGTAGTTTTCATTGGTGGAGTAACATTTGCTGAGATCTCTGCACTTCGTTTCCTAAGTTCCCAGGTATGCCTATAATATTCCATCATGAAATATAACTTTTAATTGTTTACATCATTCATATCAATCAAGAAGTTTACAATATCAGTGTGGGATTAACAGAAAGGAGTATTTTAGGAAATATCACATGTTAAACCAAGTTTGGTTTTTTCATCTTTTATAAATAAGAGTATTAGGAAATGGGGAGGAGTGAGGACATATGTTCCACTTTCAAGTCATGTTTTTGAATGCTTTCCTTTGGTTTTGTTTTGAAGATGAATTTTCAATTTCCAGCATTTCCAAATGAGTTTTGTATTGATTTTTTTTTTTTTGGAAAATTGAGAATATGTTTGGAAGAATGATTTAAAATTGAAAATATATATCTTTGAAAAAAGAGAATATGATTATATTTTTGTGTATATTCCTGCACAAAAAGATGTGTTGGAAAATGATATTGTGTTTGGTTTTATGATGAAATTATATTATTTTAAAGATTATTATATTATTTATGTTTGTTAGTGGTGGGTCCATGTTGAAATGTTTAAACCTAAGAAGACGGCATGTAATGATAAGAATTTTATGGCCCCACTTTGAATTATGTGTAATGATACTAGCCTTGGAATAAGGAATTTATGGATTTAGTGTATTGGTTTTTCTGAAAAGTGAGAAATGGAGAAATGAGATATTTTCGTGAGATTGATAAAACAAAGATTATAATAAAAAATTGGGAAGATTCCTTTGGAAAAGAAAACCAAACATATGCTCTTATCAGTTCTGGAAGATTAAATTGCACCTAAAATTTGGATCAATACCTTTGCTGTCCAATGAAATTTCTTAGCATGAGTTGTTATTAGCTGTTGCTATTATGCAAATCAGGAAGGTAGTTGTCATGGATTAAGTCGGTATGATTGAAATAACTGTCTCTGCTTTATTGCTTTATGACGTTCGTTTTGGTGCAACTTCTTCTCTGCAGGAAGGAATGGCGTATGACTTGATTGTAGGAACAACAAAAATTGTCAATGGCCAGACCTTGATAGAAACCTTTGTGGACAAGTTGGGTTGACTAGTATGGATTCGTGATTCTGGTTTTCCTGGGAAAACTTCACTTTTATTGTTCGAGAGTTAAACGGATGCAGTCTTGTGGCTATCTTTACGAGGGTCTGTGGACTCGAGGAGCCCCATTCTTCTTTCGTTCTCTCTTTTTCTTGGTTTGGAGTGGGAGAGAATTTCACTATGCTTGTTTGGAACAGTTTGATAGATCTAGTTTTTGCTGGCCACTGCAAGTTTTTCATCCTCCTTTACATGCACACATTCATTTCTCTTTTCTGTGTTATTTGTTCAAGTTCTGATTCTAGCATTACAAGTTATGATGTGTATGTTCTTACAAATTTCTATGAATTTTTGAAATAGATGATTATATATAGTTGTTTAGACGACGAGGTTATGTCCCTTCGCTAAGCGACGACTAATTAATTAGTATATATAATAATGCTCAGAACTCGAATTCAAGATATTTTATATTTGTAAACTTGTAGAATTTTAGAATCTCAACATGTGACGTTTATATGAATAATTTGTATTTTATTTTATGAACAATTTACAAAATATTAAAAACATGCATATAATTATATTATATTACAAATAATATGGTCAAGAGCATTAATATGCTCAAATTTTAAAACCATGGTTTAAAATAATTATTGGTTGCAATAATTAACCCACAGGAAACCACAATGAAATTCTGTCGTCCATAGAAAATGATGTTTGATTTCCTGAATAATTTGTTTAATTTGCCAAACGTTCAAAATAGAATAGTACAGTCGGCCCTGTTTTAGTTCAGTGCTTTAATAGTACTTCGATATTTTGTGGTTGGGAAAACAAGGGCTTGCTTGGAGTTAGTTTTGTTCCAGTTTTAATGTTTTTGAAAAAAAATAATTAGAAGATTTATTGTTTGAAAATATAAGGGGATTGTGATATAATTTTGGTTTTAATTATGAAGGAGAAAGTTCTTATTGTAATGTTTTGTGGTATTGTATCATTATTTTATATTATTTTTAGATTAATACCATAATTGAATGATGTATGTAAATATATTTTTTTGTTGATATGATGATTTAAATATATATATATATATATATATAAAATATATATAAACTTACATATATGTATGTATGTATAACAATGATTATGATTTTTTTATAATATTTTGTGAAGGAATGAAAATAATTTTGTAGATATGTTTGGCTTCATTTTTCAAAAAACACAAAAAATATTGAAATTGGAACCGAACTGCATACAGACAGAACACAACATTTTCAGTTTGTAACTTAGGTTTTGTCTGCTTTTGGTTCTTTTTGTTATCACGAAAACATATTTAAACATCTTTATATCTAGGAATTTATAGAAATCATATGTGTTTTTAAATTTAATTTAATTTGTTTTATCGAGCTAAAAAATATATTCGGGTTTGATATGATTACTTTGTCCAAGGAAAATAAGCCTGTATAACCTTTGCATCAACTAGTAACATGAGCCAGCACCTGGATACCAGCACAAGATTCAGACTTAGAATCAATGCTTGATCAATTTGACAATCTAATCACCAGTGACATAACATTTAAAAAAACAAAAGAACAGAAAAGATGAAAAAAACAAAAAAACAGAATGATTCAGACACAAACAAGTAATGTCGATCCAAATATATATTTTTAGGCTACGAGAACGAATATGAATGTTTTTGTACATTAGTGTAAGTTTAAGGTTAAATTTTAACCATAAGTTGAAAAATTCTACTTTGAAATGGGTAAAAGTATATTATTAATTAACAATGAATTAATAATTTACTAATTAATTATTATAAAAAAATTTCCCTAATATTATTGAGATTTGAATTTAATACTTCATCCCTTAAAACCTCAATTTTGTAACTTAAGACTTTATTGACTATATATTTAAAAAATCTCTAAGAGTTATAATATCAAGATTTATATTGGTTTCTTCAACAATCAAATAATATACTACTAACATTTTTATTAGTATGGTGCACGAATTCATCTCCTTAATTTCTTCAAGATTATCAATAATTGAAACTTAATTGCTGAATTAGCAAAACCACAAATTAACTAAAAAAGCTTAGTAAGAAGCTAATCGGCAAGCATATGAAGAATTTGTGTTAATTTTGGAGCAAGGGAGGAACAATAATAGTACATTTTATTAATAATTTAAATAATATTAAGGATATACGTATAATTATATTATATTGCACATATATATGGTCAATACTATAAATTTGTTCAAACGAAAATACTAAGTTTTAAAATAGTTATTAGTTATTCGCTTGGTTTGATTATTAAAAGAGTTCAATTTAAACGTGTTTTAATTAAAGTAAATATGAATCGGGTAATTAATTTGATTTTTATATTTTAAATAATTAAGTTCGAATTTGAATTGAAATCCAAGTCTTTTTAAACAAAAAAATATAATTATATTCAAATTCATTTTTTAATTTTAACCAATTGAATTAAGATGAACTTCTAATAATACATTAGGATTATAACGACTTGAGAAATCCCTATTATGTGATAAATTAGTAATTACATATATAAACAAACCAATCGATCAAAAGCAATTGATGAAAACATTAATATTCACAAAAAAAAAAAAAAAAAAAAGGACCAAGAATTCGGAGAACAAGAATTGTTGGCCGTGGGAGCTTCTTAGAGTTATTGTTAGGGTTTTCTTTTTTGATGCTTCTGGGTTTTTGTTATCAATCTTTTCTGTAACTGGGTTTCCACTCTCAATCGCCATTGAAGAGCAATTTCGTAAGAAAATTGGATTATGAGATTGAATGCAAGGGTTAAGCGATAAAGAAAACCAAAAAAGAGAAGAGAAAGCAGAGGCGTGAAAATGGGTTGAGAAGATGTGAGAGTGGTTTGTGATAATTAATTTTCTATGTGGATTTGGAAACTTTGAATGACCTATGTGGATTTGGATTTTGTATATGCACCCCAACCCCCCACCAAAAAAAAAAAAAAAAAAAAAAGAAATAAAAATTCGTGATGGAAAGTTTCCATTGGAAACAAAATAAAGAATGAAAGGAAAAAAAAAAAAAAAAAAAAGGTGAAGATTTGGAATATAAATCAAAAGATATTTGAAATTAGGGTTAATTACATCCCTATCTCAAATAGATAGATACCATGGATACCACTTCCTCCATTGTTCATAATAATGATGATCTCTCCTCTGATTTTACCATGTTTACCAAAAACTTCCCATATAATTGTTTAAGGTTTTAGGGTTTTGAACGAAAAATAGACTTCAACAATTTTGTTTATTAAACTTCATATTTTGTCTCTAATCTAACCATGCATGTGTTTTACTGACCAAAACATGCTTAGTAAAGTTTGGAACTTAAAGGCGGTGCAAACGTTATATTTAGATACATAAAATAGGCAAAGTATGATATAACACAATTCAAGAAATATAAATGTTAAAAGTTTGAGGCCAAAAAATTAGTCATTGGAGGCTTTTTTAATTATTTGTGTTTTGTCCTAACTCAACTAAGGACTCGTTAAGCATAATTAATTTAAGGATAAATGGCATATGCTCAAAAAATATTTTTAGTGCTAGTCCTTTCAATATGAGTAATTAAAATCACACTCTTTTTATTTTAAAAATTGTAGTCGCTTTTAACTTTTACTATCCAAAAACTTATCTAAATAGGAAAATTTGCTCATTTAGAAACTTTATTATTTAAAATGTGAATTTCGCATATTTTGACAGGACTATTGAGAAGGTATAAAATTTTTAGGTTATTTTAAGCAGACCATAAAATATAAATCTTAAAATCTCAAGATATTATGAGTAAGTTTTGTAACATATTATTATTGTACATGAAAATTAATTATTGGTTAGTAAACTCAAACTCAATTAGTTAACATATATATATATATATATATATTTCCAATTTTATTTATCTAAAACACAATCATATATATATATATATATATATGTACCTCCACCGGTCGCCCCCTTCATATTCTCACCAAGTTTTTCACGAAATCCCTCTTCAATGGCGACTGAGAATGGAAACCCAGTTGCAGAAAAGATTGATTACCAAAACCCATAAGCAGGAAAGAAGAAAACCCTAAAATAACTCTAAGAAGATCTGACGACCAAGAATTCTTGGTCTCCGAATCCGCCGCCGTCTTATCCTTACCCATCAAGAACGTGGTGGAATACGGCTGTTGTGCAGGGAGCGTACTCTATCTCTGACTCGAAGGCAAAACTCTATAGGCAAGGTCATTACCTATCTCAACAAGAACGTTGAGGACGGCGTTCCGACGAGGAAAAGAGAAAGTTCGATGAGGAATTTGTTTCCAGGATGGAGTTCGACATCCTCTTCCACGTTGTTTTGGCGGCAAACTACCTCAACATTAAGGATTTGTTTGACATGGTCTGCTAGAAGATTGCATATACGTTGAATAAAAACGTAAGATGGGCGAGGAAAACGTTCTGGATTGAGAGGAAGGCGTTTTGCACTGAGAGCAGATCAGGCCCACCCATGCATGGGCTTGGAAAGAAGGTGAACCAGAGTAGTTGTAACGCAGACGATGCTTGATTGATTTGAAACATGAATTAGTTTATATATATATATTATAATTATAGATGGATTAATTAGGAAGATTTTGGCAGGACATTATTTTTAATTTTTGATTTATTTGTTTATTTAAATTTTAAATAAGTGGATCAGTATTTTTATTGTTTTTTTATGAATATTAATATTATTACCTATTGTTGTTCGGTTTTAAACTTTTTTTTTTGTTAATTAGTACTCCCTCTATGTAAAGGGAGTTCGAGATGGCCTAAACCCTAGTTAGGGTTCATGTGGTTGATACTGATTAGAATCGTAAACTGTTTGTGAAATAGGGCTACTTTTTTTTTTGTTTTTTTCTTAATTTTTGATGGATGGATAAGGAAGAGTTATTTCATTTTTTTGTTCACTAGTTAAATAGCCTTTTTTTTTTAATGAATATTAATGTTTTCATCAATTGGTTTGTTTATAGTTCTCATAGATTTCAAATTTTTGATCCTTTGGTGCGTGTTAAAATTAATGGTTGATGTGAGTATGTATTTCATTTTATTTAAAATCACTCTTTCCTTTTTATTTATAATTATGTAGTTTAAAAGTTAAAACTATAAAATAAGACTCGAAATTCATTTTAAACTTGAACTCAATTAGGTAATTCGACTTTTGACTAATATTTGGTTCGATTAAAACTCTCTGACTTTACATCTGTAGACATGTAATTAATAAAAAACTTATTTGATTTTAAATCATTTTTTTAATTTAATATAAAATTCCAACCAAATTCGAAAAATACATTATTTGGATTTCTTTTCATCCCTAAATGTATAGATGTTTAAATGGTAACAAATAGAACCAAAACCAGAGATGACTTTAAAGTTACAAGACTAAAATGCTATTTTCCCAACTACAATATATCAAAGAATTGAACTAAATAGGACCGTTTATTTCATTCCTTTAAAATATTTGGCAAATTAAAAAAATTGTTCAGGAAACCAATCTCTCTTTTTTTTTTATTACAATTAATTAAAAAAAATTTGGTTAGTAAATTTTAACTCAATAATTAAAATATAAAGTATTTTTCAAAAAACATCTTTTCTTTTTCTCTCTCACTTCCTCTTTTTACATTTCAATAGCAAATTGTCCTTATTCAAAATTATTTCATAAATGCCGATCAAACACAATTTTTTTAAATTAATTTATTTCTCTAAAACACAATTTTTCCAAATTTATATTCAATTTCAGCCTAATTATCAAGCCCTAAATATATATATATATGTACCACCACCCGTCCACTTCATGTTCTCACCCTTTCTCCCGCCTCCTTTTTTTTCTTTGTTTTCTTCATCACTTTAACCACTGTATTCAACCACAAAAACCCAGATTTTTCGCGAAATTCCTCTTCAATGGCGACTCAGAATGGAAACCCAGAAGTAGCAAAGAAGAAAACCCTAATAATAACCCTAAGAAGCTCCGACGGCGAACAATTCGTGGTCTCTGAATCCGCCGCCGTCTTATCCGTAACTATTAAGAACATGGTGGAAGACGAATGCACGGGGAGCGTAATCCCGCTCCCACTCGTCGACGGTGGAACCCTAGCCATGGTCATAACCTACCTCAACAAACACGCCAAGGAAGGTGTTTCCGACGATGAAAAGAGGAAGTTCAACGAGTTGTTTGTTTCTGGAAAGGAGTTGGGCGCGCTCTTCGACATCGTTTTGGCCGCAAACTACCTCAACATTAAGGATTTATTGGACATGCTCTGCCAGAAGATTGCGGATACGATCAAGAATAAAGACGTGAGATGTGTGAGGGAAATTTTCGGCATTGAGAACGATTTTACTCCTGAAGAGGAGCAGCTGATCAGGGATGAGAACGCATGGGCTTGGGAAGGTGTTGAACCAAACTATGATTGATTCATCTAAAAGATGAATTAGGGTTTTTTTTAAAAATAAAAATTCTGATGGATTAATTAGGATGATTAAGGTAGCATTTAATTGTTATTTTTTTTATTTTTCTTATTTAGTTAATTGAATTTTAAATTTAGGAACTGTATTTTTTTTGCTTTTTTTACGAATATTAGTATTTATGGCATTTTTTTACGAATATTATTTTTCTTGAGATCAATTTCTGGCATTTTCTGTTGCTAATGCTGTGGGGATTTCTTACCCAGACTTTACAGACAAAGCGGGATGTTGAAACAGTCTAATAATCTCTCTGTCTTTTTTGCCCCGGAAATTTTAGGACCTTGTAAAAAGTTTTTGTTTTAGTCATCCTGGAAATTTGTTCCTACATGTTCTGTCTGAAGGATCATATTGATTACTACTAAAGTTTGAGATCTTGAATTTTGCTTTCATGTAGGCATCTATAATTTTATTTAGTTACACCAAAATTGAAAGAAAACACTGAATGAAGCCTTGACAACTTAATTAGTTCAGATATTACGAGTAATTCTGTTGTTGCTAATTTGAATGCTATAATATAAAAATTAAAGCTGTGATGCTGCTTATGATCAGAAACATGGTGCTGAATTGCGGCATCTAACCACTGAGCCAATTCAAACCAAACGCACCAAAGTGATCTACCTTGTACGAGCGCAGCTTGACTTGATGAAATTCATTTGCTCACACATTCGCAATGATACATCGAAGGGCTTCACAGAGAATATTATCTTTACTTTGTTCCACGCAGAGTGGTTGTATGTGAGAAGGTAAGCAGCATGGTGTCTGAAAAATTGATAGATTTTAAGAAATTGTTTGACAATAACACCGGGCCAAATAATTTATGTTCTGTTGTCTACAGATACTTGAGGAGGAAAAAGTACATGAGTTGTTAAACATCGGGGAGTTTCCCTTATACATGATTCCACTGGACGAGGATGTATTATCATTTGAACTTGACCTTGCTCAGAAAGTATGTGGTCTTATTTATTATGTTGAATTGACTAATAATTTGAGAGAAGAAAATCGTTTTTACAATTCTTGAGTCAGTTGTGTCTAATGTTAGGAGGATATGCCTGACAGGTGGAGATGCAACCTGTCTCTGGCATATTGCAAAAGCCATTCACAATCTGGAGGTATAGTTGATTTATTTTTTGCATAGTGTGTCCAATGTTGGTGGAGACCTTTGAAATTTTTAGAGATTCACTGAATCCTGTTATTAGTTTGTGGTATGTTAGCATGTTTAAGGAGGAAAATTTTATTTATGGCTTCCAAGATGTTTTCTTTCCCTTCTTTACTGTTACCTTTTTTTGATGATTCTATGTTGGCTGTAATGTAGTTTTCTTTTGGAGTAACACCAAATGTTAGGGCCAAAGGGAAAGCAGCTGCACGTGTTGCTGACATTCTGAATCGCATGCAAGCTGAAGAACCTGTTAACACTTCAGATGTAATTTTTCATCACTTAAAGGCATATAAAATCTTGTTATAATTTTGAGCGTTCATATAAAAATAAAATACTGACTATGCACTTTTTTTTAACCACAGATGGGCTTTCCAGAAATTAATACTCTTATACTTCTAGATAGAGAGTTACGCTTCCACTCCTTTTTTTTTTTTTTTTTCATATATTGACATAATCTTCCCCCTTAGAGTCTTCACAACTGTGAGTATTATTTCATGTTCAATTGATTCCATAGTGTTTAGGAATTCCTTTGATATTTTAGTGCAATGTCTATTAATTTGTCTGTTGTAAAATAAAAAGCTATGCTTCAAAAGAAGTGTTGCATGGGGAAGTTGCTATGAAGACAAAAGATTGCTAATATATAGACAATATGGGCCCTTTGGCAGTTGGTCGCCAATTTGACAGCTCCTTAGTACTTTATCAGCCGGAAATTGAAATCTGATTAAATGTGAATTCTCTTTCCATCTTCCTGTATCTAGTAAAATGCAACTTCAGGTTCTTTTGGGATCATTTGTCTTGTCTTCATTTAATCAGACATGGAGACTTTAGGACCTAGGTGTTTATGCATTACAGAAGAGGTCAAAAATTGGGTGAAATTTTAAGCTTGTAGTTAGGCTACTTAACTGTTTATGGTCTGTCTAGGGTGATGAGAATGACATATAAATAATACGTCTAGGTTTTAAGGTCTCATATCATTTTGTTTTGCTAGTGGGGGAAAAGACTACGTGCATGGATCAGGATATAAAAGATTATAGGATGTCTTTTCCGAAGCTTGGATGCAGTTTGTTGGAACATGCTCAAAGAGGAAATGTAGAAGGTGAACGGACTAGGATCTAGTCCTGCATATGTTTAGGCTTGTTACCAGTGTTCTGTTGCATAAAAAAGTCTCAAGGGGTGCCAAGAGATCTACTTCCCACTAGGAATCAAGTAAACCTTAGGCCATTGGAACCCATCTAAGAGTTATGTGTCGTGGTATGGCCCCAAAATATGCTGGAAGGCCCATTGAACAGTCACATTCACAAATCTGAAATGTAGTTAACCGTCATGTTAACTTTAAATATTATAAAAACACACTCCAGTCTGTCCTGATGAAAAAACATTCCTTGCTGTGTGCCTGCGTGTCAAATAGGGATGCTGGTAATCATCAGTAGCTTTCGTTTTTCGTTTTGAAAACTATGTTTTTTCCAATGCCATCTTGAAAGGCTATTCTGAAAAATGTAAATTGCTCTTAAGCCGTGGAGATTGTTTGATCAGAAAAATCTTTGTGTTAATATTGTTAATCTAAATGAACAAAACATTCACAGCGGTTAAATGAAGTGAAGAATGGCGAGCAGCCATGAGATTCCCTACCGATCGATAGCATAATAAAAGTTCTCTATATTTTTCTTTCTGGATTTGTTTATAAGCTATCTCTAATAGGTTCGATGCAGTTTCTTGGTGTCAATAATGGTGCTGTGGAGCTAGATGCATCCATTATGGGAGTTCAGCAAGAAGGGAGGAAGATAAAGGTTCCCCTTAATTCTAGGTGAACAACATTTTGTTTATTGATAATGTACATTGTTTTTATAACTTAGTTTCCATTTAAAAATCTTAATTGACTTTTGAAGGGAGCATTTAAGTGCACATCTTTAGGGCTGCGTGCTTTTTCATCTCTTATTTGTCGTCATGTTACCTCTTTTAGGCATGATTTAAATTGCTTTACTGAATTTCTATTATATCTTCTACAATTTGAATTGCTAATCCCACGTCCATGTCAACTCAAATTGCGTTAGGCTTTCTTTATAGTCCTTTCCCTTTCCCTTAAAATTTTTCATTGACTAATGTGATTGACATAGGGGTTGATCTTCCCCTACCTCGTCCATATTCGTCCCATGGTTATATTAAATACGTGTTAAGTCAATATCTAAAGTGATCTTTCTTGGTTTCCGACATATTATAATGACTAACCATTCTGTTCTCTTTGTTGTAGTGACAAATTATTCAAAGAGATCCGGGATCTGAATTTTGAAGTTGTTGTCCAGGTTGATCAATTTGTGATTTTGGTGTGGACAATTACATTCACATGTTTGTTACCGTGCATGGTGTCTTCAAATTCTTGTTCTGGAAGATTTCTTGTCTATTACTTTTGAAGCTCTGCTTCTTTAATTGCTATTTGCAGTATGTTTCAGGTTCTTCGTCAAAAAGCGACATCCATGAAGCAAGACTATACAGAGATTTCGACTACTGTAAGTTGTCAAAAAATACAACTTTGAGCTTGCCTTGTGTCTCCGATTTTCACCCGGTTCTTGTTGCCAGAAAATGGTCATTATGTTGTCCTTGAATTGATGCTAGATAATAAATTAACCGAGCTAAATTCTGAAGTTACATTTACCTTAATGAAGCTGATTTTATATTCTGAATTTGGCTTGAAATATGTTTATGTTGTTCCACATCGAACTGAAGATCTTTCAAGTTGTGAGTCAATTGAGGCCCGCTATTTCTCTTGTTTTGGGATATTTAAGTCTCATTTTGAGATATTTAAGTCTCACTTGACCACTTCCCGTGTACAAGTTAGGTCGTACTCGTTCTTTTCAAAGTTAAGTGGCCTTTGAATTGATATAGAGTTTCAGATGACTGTTGAAAAAGGAAATTCTTGTGCAGCTTTATGCTATCGCCATGTCATGAACTTTAAGCAAGGGTCCTTCAGGAAAGTAGGAAGTGCTGTGATAGGAAATGGAACATTTACATGTGGACGTACCATAAGAAAGTGAGAACAATCACAAACAGTGCATGAGACGTGAAATACAAATTTTCAGAAACCTTATTCAGGCGTTTTTCGGAGATCTGGATGTTGCCTTTTATTTTATAGAACAACTTTGTACATCAAATGAATTCTACTACAGTGCATGAATTCTGATTCAGCTCCCTTTATACAGAGTCAGACAGTCTCTAAATTGAAGGACTTTGTCAAGAAGCTTAACTCATTGCCGGAAATGACTGTGAGTTTCCTTTCAAAATTCATGCCTATGATGGATGATTATTACATGTATTAGCACTAATCTTCTGTCCTTGTCAATTCAGATCTTGCTCAGCATTTGTCAACATTTACATCAAAACCGTCATTTCTTGGGAGACTTGATATGGAACAATCACTTGTGGAGGCTCAGAGCTATGACATGTATGCTATGACCTTGAACAACTGTTGTGCATTCTTTTATTGGTTACTGAGATCTTTAGTCCTAAGTCATGATGAGTTTTTATTGCTTTGCTAATTACATTTTAAAGTTATGATTCGGAGTGATAAATGGTTTGTTAGATTTTGGTGTTTAGGGATAGGTTGGGTCAAAACTTTAAAAACCACAGGGGTTCATTTCTGGTTGGGTCAAGAATGAATCAAGTCAAACTGTCAATCCATGATGATTGTACATATTTGCTGTTCTTGCTCTTTTAACTCACTACTTCCATGTGGCATTTCAATAGCAAACATAGATACTTTCCTGTAGAGGGATTCCCTATGTGTGATAAGTTCCTTGAGAGAGAACAAACTATTCCACTCACCTTTTAATCAAGGACGGGACCATATATGTGCCTTGTTCTTCAGTGGGAACAGTTCATCAATCAGATGGCCATACTTTATATCCATCAGCAAGCTTTATTTATGTCTAGCCATATGATTGGATATGTGCCAGCGGTGTGTCGTTTGATGGTGCCTGAGTTTACCATTTTAATAACAGTGGGTTACACTATATTAGGCAAATTCATGCTTCCTCAGTAATGTCTCACTCTTTGCTCGAGCGCTTGCGCTCTTTGTACATCATCTCTGTTTGGAATCTTGCAGTAACTTCACTTTTATTGTTTGAGAGTTAAAAGGATGCAGTCTTGTGGGTCTCTTTACGATGGTTTGTGGACTCGAGGAGCGCCTTTCTTCTTTCGATCTCTCTTTTTCTTGGTTTGGAGTGGGAGAGAATTTCACTATGCTTGTTTCCAACAGTTTGATAGATCTAGTTTTTGTTGGGCACTGCATGTTTTTCATCAGAGCATTAATATGTTCCAATTTAAAAACCAAGGTTTAAAATAATTATTGGTTGCAATAATTAACCCATAGGAAACCACAATGAAATTCTATAGTCCATAGAAAATGATGTTTGATTTCCCGAATAATTTGTTTAATTTGCCTAACATTCCAAATACGAATGGTACAATCGGCCCTATTTTAGTTCAGTGCTTTAATAGTACTTTGATATTTTGTAGTTGGGAAAACAAGGGTTTGTTTGGAGTTAGTTTTAATGTTTTTGAAAAAAATAATAAAATTTATTATTTGAAAATATAAGGGGATTGTGATGGTAAGTTTGGTTTTAAATATGAGGGTAATGTTTTATTGATTAGTGATTAGTGGTATCGTATTATTATTTTATATTATTGTATATTATTTTATAAACAAATCAATTGATCAAAAGCAATTGATGGAAACATTAATATTCATAAAAAAAGGTCTATTTAATTACTGATGAACAAAAAAATCAAAATAGCAATTAAATGCACCGTAACTCTTTCTTATCCATCCATCAAAAATTAAGAAAAAAATAAATAATAAAAAACCCTAATTCACAAAAAACTTATAGTTCAAGTCAATATCAACCAATCGCCTAAGGATGGTTTAGATCATCTTGACGTCCTTTTGGATTGATTAGTATTAATTACTGCATCAACACAAACCAATATGAATGAATAATTAAAAAAGAAAAGAAAAAAAAATTAAAAAACTCAAATCATGCATAGGAACTACCAAACAATGTACTAAGAAATGTCATAATACAAATATTCATAAAAAAGGCAATAAAATTACTGATCCAAAATTCAGAAATCAAATAAATAAATAAATAAATAAACAGAAATGAAAAATAATAAATTAACATTATACTAAGAAACGCCATAATATAATTATTCATAAAAAAAAAAAAAAGCAATGAAGCTACAGATTCAAAATTCAGAAATTAAAATAAATAAATAAAGAGAAATAGAAAATAATAATTTTGTCCTATCCAAATATTCCTAATTAATCCATAAAAAATGTATATATATATATATAAAAAAAACTTAACTCATCTTTTAGAATTCAGATCAATCAATCACCGTCTGGTACTTATGCCTGATCTTCTCCTCCTCTTCAGGCGTTTCATTGCAGATGGTTTGCGTCACCCAGAACATTATACCGGCGATCTTTTGCCAGACCGTAAACAATAAATCCTTAATATAAACACAATTTTTCCAATTTTATTTCTCCAAAACACAATCATAAATATATATACCTCCACCCGTTTTCCCCTTCATATTCTCACCAAATTTTGCACGAAATCCCTCTTCAATGACGACTAAGAATGGAAACCCAGTTGCAGAAAAGATTGATTACCAAAACCTAGAAGCAGGAAAGAAGAAAACCCTAACAATAACCCTGAGAAGCTCTGACGACCAAGAATTCTTGGTCTCCGAATCCGCCGCCGTCTTATCCTTACCCATCAAGAACGTGGTGGAATACGGCTGTTGCGCAGGAGCGTACTCTATCTCTCGCTCGAAGGCAAAACTCTAGCCAAGGTCATCACCTATCTCAACAAGCACGTCGAGGACGGTGTTTCCGACGAGGAAAAGAGGAAGTTCGAGGAATTTGTTTCTAGGATGGAGTTCGACATCCTCTTCCACGTTGTTTTGGCAGCAAACTACCTCAACATTAAGGATTTATTTGACATAGTCTGCCAGAAGATTGCGGATACGTTGAATAAAGAGGTGAGATGGGCGAGGAAAACGTTCTGGATTGAGATGAAGGCATTCTGCGCTGAGAGCAGATCAGGCCCACCGGTACATGGGCTTGGGAAGGAGGTGAACCGAAGGAGTTGTAACAGACGATGACGATGCTTGATTGATTTGAAACATGAATTAGTTTATATATATATATATATATATAATTTTAGATGGATTAATTAGGAAGATTTTGGCAGGACATTATTTTCAATTTCTGATTTATTTATTTATTTAAATTTTAAATAAGTGGATCAGTATTTTTATTACTTTTTATTTGTTAATTAATACTCCCTCTATGTAAAGGGAGTTCGAGATGGCCTAAACCCTAGTTAGGGTTCATGCCTACGGCGAATGGTTGATACTGATTTGAATTGTAAATTGTTTGTGAAATAGGGCTACTTTTTTTTTTTTTTTCTTATTTTTTGATGGATGAATAAGGAAGAGTTATTTCATTTTTTTGTTCACTAGTTAAATAGCCCTTTTTTAATGAATATTAATGTTTTCATCAACTGTTTTTATCAATTGGTTTGTATATAGTTCTCATAGATTTCAATTTTTTTGATTTTTTGGTATATATGTGTTAATATAATGGTTGATACATGTATTTCATTTTATTCGAAGTCACTTTTTCCTTTCTTATTTATAAGTGTGTAGTTTAAAAGTTAAAACTATAAAATAATACTTGGAGTACAATTCAAATTTGAACTTAATTTGGTAATTCAACTTTTACTAATATTTGTTCGATTAAAACTCTCGACTTTACATCTGTAGGCATGTAAATAATCCAAAAAATTATTTAAATTTACATCAATTTTTTAATTTAATATAAAATTCCAACCAAATTTGAAAAATACCTTATTTGGCTTTCTTTTCATCCCTAAATGTATAGATGTTTAAATGGTAACAAATAGAACCAAACTGATAAGACTTAAAAGTTACAAGACTAAAATGCTATTTTCCCAACTACAATATATCAAAGCATTGAACTAATTAAATAGGACCGTTTATATCATATTCCTTTAAAATGCTTAGCAAATTAAACAAATTGTTCAGGAAACCAAACATCATTCTTTTTTTGTATTACAAAAAGGCTTAATGCCAAATTGATCACGTAACTATAGAGGTGACAACAGTAGTTCCATAAAAATAGGGAGTGACAATTTACGAATAGAAATTAATTTTTTTCATACATTAAAACAAATTTAATCAAAAAAATTAAATTTTTTATCGAAATTAATCATGTGACCCTTTAAATTGGGAATTATTTATTTCTTTGTATTGAAATATTCATTGTGGTTTCCTATGGATTATTTATGGCACCCAATAATTCTTTTAAACCTCGGTTTTTTGGGTTGAACAAATTAATGCTGTTAATCATATTATTTGTAATATAATATGATCATGCGTACATCCATAATATTATATAAAAATTATTTATAAAATGTACTATTATTACTGTCCCTCTCCTGCCCCAAAATTAAAACATAGATTTTTCTTGTGATTTTTTACTATATTTTAGTTAATGATTTAGCTAATTTATCATTTTTAGTACTAACTCAGCAAATAATTTTCAATTGTCGACAAACTTTAAGAAAGGAGAGGAATTCGTGACTGTTAGTACTAAATTAGTTGACTGTTAAAGGAACCAATATAGTTGTTGCTATTAGTTTTTGTTATAACTCTTTGAATTTTTATAATAGGTAAATATTCAATAAAATCTATTTTAAGTAGCATAATTGAAGTCTTAATTCTACTTATTTTTATAATAGTTGATTGGTAAATTATTAATAAGTTGTTAATTGAAACCACTCAAAAGAACATGTGTTGTACGTGAAAAAAAAAAGCATATATAATTGAAGTCTTAATTACATTTTGTCCTTTTCCAAAATTATTTCATAAAGGCCAATCAAACACAATTTTTCCAAATTTATTTCTCTAAAACACGATTTTTCCTAATTTACATGCAGTTTCAGCCTAATTATCAAGCCCTATATATATATATACCTCCACCCGTCCCCTTCATCTTTCTCACTCATTCTCACGCCTCCTTTTTCTCTCTTTTTTTCTCTTTGTTTTCTTCATCACTTTAACCCCTGTATTCAACCGCAAAAACCCAGATTTTTCACGACATTCCTCTTCAATGGCGACTGAGAATGGAAACCGAGTTGCAGAAAAGATTGATAACCAAAACCCAGAAGCAGCAAAAAAGAAAACCCTAACAATAACCCTAAGAAGCTCTGACGGCCATGAATTCGTGGTCTCTGAATCCGCCGCCGTCTTATCCGTAACTATTAAGAACATGGTGGAAGACGAATGCACGGGGAACGTAATCCCGCTCCCACTCGTCGACGGCGGAACCCTAGCCATGGTCGTAACCTACCTCAACAAACACGCCAAGGAAGGCGTTTCCGACGATGAAAAGAGGAAGTTCGACGAGCTGTTTGTTTCCGGGAAGGAGTTGGGCGTCCTCTTCGACGTCGTTTTGGCCGCAAACTACCTCAACATTAAGGATTTATTGGACATGCTCTGCCAGAAGATTGCGGATACGATCAAGAATAAAGACGTCAGATGTGTGAGGGAAATTTTCGGCATTGAGAACGATTTTACTCCTGAAGAGGAGCAGCTGATCAGGGATGAGAACGCGTGGGCTTGGGAAGGTGTTGAACCAAACTATGATTGATTCATCTAAAAGATGAATTAGGGTTTTTTTTTTAAAAAATTCTGATGGATTAATTAGGATGATTAAGGTAGCACTTAATTGTTATTTTTTATTTCTCTTTATTTAGTTATCTGAATTTTAAATTTAGGAACAGTATTTTTATTGCTTTTTTTTTTAATGAATATTAGTATTATGATTTTTCGTTGTTTTTTGAGGTTTTATTTTTTTTATTTTTAATTATTTCATATTGATAATGGTTTGTGTGTTAATGATACTACTCTAGAGTTCCAGATGACCTAAACCCTACTTAGGGTTTACGCCGACAACAATTGGTTGATATTGATTTGAAATGTAAGTTTTTTTGTGAATTAGGTTTGTTTTTTTCCAGATTTTTTGTCAATTTTTGATGGATTGATAAAGAAGTTGGATTTAATTGTTATTTCATTTTTCTGTTTAGTAGTTAAATAGCCTTCTTTTTAATGAAAGTTAATGTTTTTCTTCTAGTTAATACTAATTGATCACATATAGAACCCTAGTTGGAGTTTCTCCCTTTTTCTTCGTTAACATCCTGTCCCAATGCTGTCATTATGTAATTAACCCTAATTTTATTTTATTTTTGAATTCTATTTAGTCCAAATTTTTCCTCTTTTTTTTCTTTATTTTTTTTCCAATGGAAACTTTCCATCACGAATTTTTATTTCCTTATTTTCTGGGGGCATTTACAAAATCCAAACCCACATAATACATCCAGAATTTCGAAATAGGTCATCCAGTATTTTCTTATCCACATAGTAAATTAATTATCACAAGCCCTACATATATATATATATATAATTTGTACTCCCACCCTTTCTTCTACTGAATCCATTCTCACGCTTCTCTCTTCTAGTTTATT
>JAGSPU010000486.1:0-37040 GCA_019321725.1 Paulownia fortunei | reverse complement strand
GACTGAAAAATACTTGCATATATAGAACATTATAAAATAAAATTAGAATACCACAAATTGAAACCGCTAATATAAGTGTGTGGTTTTCATTTGTAGAATTGAATTATCATCCAGATAAAATGTGATGCACATTTTTAAAAAAAATTATAGATAATAAATATTTGTAAAAAATTAATTGAAAGTAACTAAAGACATTTTTAGGATAGATATTTAAAAGGAACCTTCCAAGAAAGAAAGAAATAAAATTTTTTAGAAAAGATTTTTATAAAGAAGTTTCTAAAAAATATCCAACATATACATAAAGAAGTTTTCTAGAAATATCTTTAAAGAAAATCTAATAGCATATGCTTAGAATATACTAGAAAAAACCTAAAGTATCACTCCATATCATTGGATATATTAAATTTCCACCGTATATTTTGAGGAGGTACTAGTATAAATAGGAGTGAAGCCTTATTTGTAATTAACAAGGTTGAGAACAAAGCTTGAGAAAATAAAATTTATTACACTTATCTTCTACCATCCACTATCCACCATATTCTATTGTCTCTTACTTCACATACTACACATTTTACTATTATCTACAATTTTCTCTACCCATTTTATTTACAATCTTTTTTTCTTTTATGACCAAAAACCCTCTACTACATGAAAATTTACAAGATTCTTGCTTATAAGACTTGTTCGTGCAAATGGCTAAATCAAATCAGTGCACGGCCAGAACAACATATATCACCTTAATCCTAAAATTAAGGCATAACAGTATTTGTGCTTAATTTACACACCACAAGAGTACTTGTGATTAATGAAACTTGCAACATTTCCATAAACTGTTGCATCCAGAAAAATAGTCTGTTTATCCTTCAAGACACCTTCACAACTCCAATCTGCATCTAGAAGAGCAGTGTAGGTGTGCCCGTCACCAATATTTATGCATGTTTCTTTCAAATAACTCTTGTTGGTGACAATTTCTTCTGATGTACGAGCTAGAAGAAACCTCACATATGCATTTTGGTATGTCACATTTTTAGTAATATAGTTGAAAATAGGACCATGATCTTTCATTTATTTCATTGCTACAGTTCAGGATGGAAGCATGAAACGATGTTGAAGGCTGATTTTTCTGGCTGCTTAGCTTAGATCTTTTCGAAAATGGTTCAGTTTCTTCAGCCTCATCCTCAAACTAGGCATTCAGGTTTTCCAACTCATTGCTCCGTGCCTGAAATAGAAAATCAAAGAATGTCGGTACTCAGTTTTAGGGAAGAACTGATTGTATGAAGTTTAGACAAATATTCCAGAGGTATACCATGTAAAATAGGAAACTCCATAAATGAGCATGATCAATTTTTCTAAAATTCACATGTACGTAAACATAATTAATGCTAAAGGAAATCAGAGACTGCACAACATGGCGATGGGAAATAAATGACCATTCCGGTTAGTCCAGAAACAATCCCCAGAAGTAGAAAGCCGGCTCACCTTCTGTTCCTCACTGTCTAAAATTGCATCAACAAGAACTTGATAGCTGTCCTCTTCAATGAGCATCCACTTATTTTCATACAACTCCAGAAGCTCTTTGACTACAGGTTTCACAATTTTTTCCAGATAGCCCAAGTTCTTCATTGCCTTGCAGGCCTGTGCAATTTTTGTGTTTGTCGCCATCTCTTGTATGTGAAGATAGTTTAGTAGCTAAATTTGAATCAGTAAATTTCCAGTCTTCCATAAAACTGTCTTGAATGGATTCACAGGACAACGGAACAGGAGAGTTGGAACCACTAAAAGTGAAAATTTAAATGCACGTTCACAAGTGAAAATATCTGGAAAAAGGAATATTTTGTTGGGGCACTATAAGACCACCCAGTCCAACTACGAAGTATAGCAGCAACTAGAGAACAGTAAATGTTATGGGGTTATGATTAACAAGGACAAATTACAAGAACAGAAAAATTATTAAGACAAGCAAGTAGCAATAGCTGAAAAGATATTATTTGATGTAATCTAGATGAAAACTAATCGTGATGTAATTTTTGTAGCACTTAAAAGAGCAAACCAACTGCTTACAATGATGCCTGGTAGTTGGGATTAAAGTGAACATTAATTATATTAATTGAATTGATAATTACCCAGGTCAGGTGATATTAATGCATGACATAAGCACCAAATACTATGGAGTTCATTCAAATACAAAGAAAACATACAAATGTTACAAGACTGTCAAAGATTATATCAAATTCTACTTAGAAGCACTTCCACATTAACTATTCAATCGCTATTCTAACCATGTAAAGCGACTAATATTTTATAACCAAAAAAAGAAAAAAAAAAAGTAATTTTCTTCACTTCTGTCCATGATTCTAGCACGTCGAAGACACACCCACACACAATATTCCACCTAACAGCCCTTGAAGCTAATACAACATGTAACACCTTCCTAGGTCACTTGCTACAGTTATATCTACTAAATCAGAACCAAAAACATCCTCCCACATCAGAACAATGCAGATCATGTACTAATTTTGCTATGGACATCTATCTGGTAATGATAAACAAACAAAAAGGAGCAATATAATTAATTGTCATATGTTTCATGATAAATTATGATCTACCAGCTCTTATATGATGTCATAAAATTGAGTAACAACTAAATTCCGTCAATCCATTGATTGCATTGAAGAGCAATGACCATTTAATCATATAAAAATTCCATGAAAACCTTCTTTGTTAGCAGAAAATATCTAGTTAACTTCGTCTTTGGGATGGTTATCCAACTTATACCCCTTAGCTTTATCTTCAAACTCTGCCAGCCAAGTGAAGTACCCTCCTATCATTCTATTTTCTTTTATTTCATTTTTATCTTTTACAAGCAATGCTTTAACTAAAACTATGCAAGAAATGAATTACAAAACATCAAGAACACCTCCTCTTGGTACATCTATGATATTTTTACTCTATAAATGTCAGTATAGTAACTCAGGAAATTCTACAACATTTTGAGCTATACGCGCGCGCGCGCGCGCGTGTGTGTGTATAACGTCACATACAGCAGTGATACATTGGTATTCAGAGACAAATTTCTTGAAATTCAACTATGCACTATAAGAACATCTCAAAATTCAGGATGAATCTATAAACAGAAATCAAAATATAAACAAAATATACTTTGTTTAAGTATTATTCCAACATTTGAAGAATCACGCGCAAACGGATTACTTGTTTAGCTACCAAAAATCCCATGCATGTTTGTGTCCTTTTTCTCCTTTTTTTTAACATACACAATACAAAATGTAGTATACAAAACATTGAGATAATCACCCATAATAAAGAAAAGACAAACCCCATTTACTTCCTTAAAACTAAAAAATCACCAAGTATTCAAAACTTTGCAGAAGATAACAAGATTAAAAGAAAACCCAAATCTCAGAATTCGAGGAACCCAAAACACATTCAGAAATATTGACATAAAGTTACAGCTTTATTGACATAAAGTTACAGAAATAACAAAATAAGCTTCAAAATTCAACTTTTGCTAACATCCAAGTGATGTCAACAAGAATGTTTTTCTTTAAGAACAAATTTTTCAGTCTGCATAGAATAATTTGCTGAATATTATAATGGGTTTCGTTATTCGACTTGAAATAAAAAATAGAAAATAGAAAAACAAAAACAAAAAGATTTTTGTAAAATCCTATACGTATACACATCCCAGTACTTTTACAATTAATAACATTTAGTGGCCAGTACTTTTTCAATTAATAACATTTAGTGGCCAGTACTTTTTCAATTAATAACATTTAGTGGAAAGCGTAAAACGTACCTTTCTAGCAAAGGTGGAAGGTAACTGATTCAAGAAATTTTGAAGTTAAAAAAATGGAGAAAAGGTAAAACGAAGCAACAGTAGGATGAAGGTTTAAGTGCAAATGAAAATGGAGTGAAGAAGATTATATATCTTAGCATCATTCATATTGGCACAATAAAAATTACTTGGGGTACTCTAAATAAATAAAAAAAAATTGCTCCTTTGATGGATTTGAAAGGTGGGATTTCAAATTCATAATACAAATTCATTAAATTTATTTGGGTATATTGAATTTAAATTTTTAAATTTTTATTTTGATCTATTTTTATTTTTGAAGTCATTGTGGTGAATTTTAAATTTATATTAGAATGAATAATTTGAAATTATTCATCAAAATCATTTCCTTAAATTCAAATCTTTTTATCCAAATGTAATTTTTAAAAAGTGATTTTATGTAACTTAAATAATTTTAAAATTTGAAATATTACCACCTCTAAAAAGTGAAATAAATAAATGAGTGGTATTATTTATATTATTTTTGAGTGCCAATAAATAATTATATGTTTGAATAAATTTAATTGAATTAGTACTTGGGGAAATAATTAGAATGACAGGAAAGCAGACATGAAAAATATTTGATAAGTTAGTTGATATTAATCATTACTTCTCAAGTTTGTAAAATTAAGTGTCGATTCTTTTCTTCTGTTTTTGTAAATCTTTTCTAACCCACTCTAAAGTATTTCAAATCATGATTCATAAGCATAATATCAAAAGAAAAGTAAAAGAAAAAATATATCTAAAGAAAAAGGCAAGGGTGAGAAAATTTATAAGAAAACAAGGGTGGGAAAGGTGAAGATAGAACAAGCAATATTGTGTTTTGACGAGGGTCAAAGTTTGAAGGTGGCGAGTTAATCCAAGATATAGGGCATACACCGTGTTGAGTTCAACTCCGTTCTTCAAGGGGAGTGAGGCCCTTTCAGGACCCCATCTCCTCCAATTCCGCTTTGCAAGCTGTCGTAACTTGGCTCATCATGTTATATTTGTGGGAATCGAAAAACGAGTTGTCTTTAGTAGCAATTGTTTTACTAAATTTAATGTCGCTTGAAAGTAAGTTGCCTCAAATTTTATATGATGCTATTCTCTATATTCTTTGTAACTTGTGTAATATAGGAAAATATTTATCACATTTTACTAACTATAATAATTATTTACAAGCCGCAAATTTAATGAATGTTGCTATAGTCAACACTTTGTCCATATATATGAGTTATAAAAATTAATTTGCCTTTTTTATTTTTTTGATTAGTATATGCTAAATATACTTCATACATACATTGTTAGAAGATTTTAAGTTTTGCTATTTATAATTGTATCTTCGTATTTATTTATTTTCAAATTAAACAAGAGAAAATGTGATAAATGAAAAGGTTCGGATGGGATTTGTATTAATTATAATACATGAGATAGCAAATAAGCAAAAAAATTTAGGTTCCAGTTGTGGCACTGCCATTTAGTATTCATTATTCTTCTGTTTTGCCATCCACTTAGGAAACTGTGCACCAACCTTGAATGTACTGACAAATAGTATATTCAGATTTTATTAATTTATTATGTTTAGATTCTTAATTTAATTGATATTAATGTAATATGTACGTGTATATATATTGTGTGGATATACATATATATGTATAACCTTGAATGTGCTGACAAATATTATATACAGATTTTGTGAATTTAATATGTTTAGATGTTTAATTTAATAGGTATTAATATAAATACATACCTGCATATATAGAGTGTGGATATACACGTATATGTATAACCTTGAATGTGCTGATAAATATTATATACAAATTTTATGAATTTAATATGTTTAGATTCTTAATTTAATAGGTATTAATATAAATACATACCTGCATATATAGTGTGTGGATATACACATATATGTATAACCTTGAATGTGCTGACAAATATTATATACAGATTTTATGAATTTACTATGTTTAGATTCTTAATTAAATTGGTATTAATGTCAACGTGTACCTACATATATATGTGTGTAGATATACACATATATGTACTTATGTTATATATAGCAAAAATATGAATGCAGTATAAATCTAATATTTGTATTGTATAAGTATTAAATTTGCATTATATTTAATGCTCCAGAATAGGACAATATGTTATTTAAAGTTTGTGACCAAATACAATGCATGTCATGCACTACTTTTTTTTATTTTTGTAAATATACATCCATGATTAAATGCTTAATGTGTCTAGGGATTTTCACTGTATATTTTACTCCTTCGAGAAAGGGAAAAGAAAATATAAACGACGGAGATAGTTTGGAATGAGTTTGATTAAATATGAGGCACACCCAGTATCAGAGCCAAAACTCGATCTAACCCGATTCGTTAATCCATTAAAAATAAAATATGACTCTTTTTAACCTCATTTAATTTTTTTTTGTATTACTATTAAATTTTATATTATTGGCATAGTATTAATGATAAAGTGCATTTTATATTTCACTAAAGTTGATAATAATATTAATTTATAGGAGATGAACATAATTAAATTAAGTGTCCCACTATTTTGAAATATTTTATATAACTTGCCTACATACAATTTTTTTAATTTTAATATATAATTTATTCATAATGCATTTTGTATTGAGCCGTGTATAAGCCAAGTATAATATTTTGAATTAAAGCTAAATTTGAAAATAATTTGAAAATAATTTTTTAATTTATCTAATAATGTTGTAATGAGCATAAACACTCAATTCAAAAATTAAAATAATTAAACTAATTAATAATTATAAAATATATTTATATTAAATAATATTAATAATAATATATAACGGGTTCGGGTTGAGCCCACTAAAACTCATTACCCGCTCCAAACCCAACTAGATTTATAAAATTAAAACTACTATATGTCCCAAAATTCATTTAGCCTGCAGTGTAAACCCACCATGTATGAGCCAAGTTCATTATGGATTTGAGTTTAAATCCGTCTCATTTGTATCACTAAAAAAAAATAATGGGTAAAATTATTTTCATTATTTTCTTGCTAGGGAAATTACTAAGGCTTCGTTTGGTTCAATAAGGTGACAGGGAAGTGAAAGGAGAAAGAGAAGTGGAACTTACTTTACCTAAGAAGTGTAGTATTTTTTTCCTCAAGTTTGTGCGCTATGATCCAAAATGGGAAGTGAATCTCAAATACTTTCCCTTGTTTGGTATGATTAAAATAAAGTGAGAGGAAAAGATTAATTTTCTATTTCAGTTGTCCCTTATCTTTTTATTTTTGTGGTAGATAGTGAATAAATAAGCTATTAAAATATTTTTAAATTATTAAAACAAATGGAGTAATAAGTTTGAGCAATTTGTAGAGTAATTAACTTACAGTAAGTAGCCAAACAACGCAGGCGATTCCCATGTGCTTATCAATCCTCTCTTGAAACCTTCCCGAATCCTGCGGGCACTGATTGAATCTTTACTTAATCCCGGGAGAACATGATTAGGCTCCTTTGGTCTAACTAAGAAAAAGACCATTTCATATAGTCATAGTAATGATAGATGATTCTAGTTAGAGATGCCCCAATGATATAAATCTGACAAGTAATTATTACTTGTTCCAAAAAATATTTACCCCCAAACTATTACTGAGTAATAACATATAAACAGAAATTTAATATAAATGTACATGTGCGTGTATAAGTTTATGTGATGCATATATGCTAAAAGAACGTATATTACATGTATAAAAATTAAAATACAAATTAAAACAAGAATAAAAATTTAAATTTATGGTTGCATCTGGAATTTTTTAGCTTCTATGCTATTTTCTGTTAATTGTAAGTTATAATTCTCCAACAACTTAATATATGTAAGGAACAAGTCTACCATGGTAACATGGTCTTTCCTATTATCTCATTTGCGCATTCTATTTTAAAGAAGAGAATTTGTTTAACTATTTTTTTTTTAATATAAACAACAACAAATATAGGGAAACATAAATATAAAAGGCTACTAGAGAAATACCTGAATGCTCCTCCTTCAGTCATCCACCCAATCTTCTCCATGCCTGCCAAAAACCAATGACAAAGGAGTAAATTGTATTTAATACAGAAATATAATATGATTAGAAAAATTGATTTGATATAATTCCATACATCAATTTGTGTCTCGTGATTTAGTGCACATACTAGCGTAAAATGCCATTCTCTCTATTTTTCTAGTCCCGTTCTGCTTAGAGCAAGAAGTAATATAGTTTGATTACTAAGTGAGACTAAAGCAAAATGAATTCCAAATATTTGAAATTTTCATATTATTAAATGAGAAGACAATTTCTACTAGTTAGCAAACCTTGTGTTTTTTACTCTTCTGTATGGGTATCACAAATCCGAACATAATTCAGGGCCGCAATATTGCCGCGACAATGGTGGCACGTCTCTTGAATTTGAATTAGATTGAGTTTTAAAATATTATCAGTACATTGAATTCAAATAAATTCAATTTAAATAAATTTTATTGGATTGTAGGTCTAAAATGGTTTGTATATGTCCAAATAGGTCCAACCTATAATGAAAATTTTGATAATTTTACAAAAGTGAATCTTATATCAATTTTTTTAGACTTTTTTACGACATTCAAATATATAACCAAACATCTCTATTTATATACAATTGAGCAAAATGACTAAGTGGGTTGAGTTGAAATAGTTTTTATTGGGTTATGTGTCCAAGTGGGTTGAGAACTTGCAGTGCAGTGCAGGTTGGTTGGATTTTATCCATTTTTTTATCCTACCCGAGTCTTATGGTTTTGAGGTTACCTTGCCCAAAATCCACCCAATCATCATGCACTTTGCAATTTGCGTGGGGTGGGGTACTATAATCTGACTGTTAATTATTTTATACCATAATTATGGACGAATAATACTCTTTCTCTCATCGATTGTTTATGTACTAAAATAAAACTAAAAACTTATATATTAAAGTAGAGATTACATTTTTTATATTCTTTTTAGGTACCAGCAGGCGTTTTATTAAAATCGATTATAACAATCCATTTTAAATTTTACTTAAATATTGTTCATATTTAGTATTATTTTTATAAGTTCGAATTTGTTCACATAATCTATAATGTAACCAAATTATACCATAAAATATTATAATTAACTGCATATTTTAGATACGCATAATCACAAATCTAAACCTTTGCAAAATATTGATGTGTTTTCACACTTTTAGAACCACTTTTTGAGATTTTACTTGTAAAAGATAATATGGGTATCTAGTAATATTTTTCAGAAAATAAAGGTACAATATGAAAAATAGATAAAAAATAATAAATAAATAAGACTAAAATATAAGATAAATTCCTTTTAATTAACAAAGTATATCAGTAATTAACTATGAATAATTTAAGTATTTTGTTTCCAAAATGATGGTATTCTTGTCATCTACCCAATTTTAATGTCATGGAAACCTATAATTTTTTACATATAAATTAGAATTAAAATTGATTAATATTATCACAGCTTATCACATAAAAGTTTATACAATCATTTCAAATAGATAAAAACACTTTTTCATATGAAGTATACGTGATTTTACATTTCGCCCACTAATTTTTTTTTCGTTATACTTTATCATCCCACCTACATGACTTCCGCACATTGCCATGAGAACCTACTGTCCGCGAAATATTCTACCAAGATGTGTTATCACAAGCCGCGCAGACTTGATCTTTAAGGACATTTTGGTTATTTAAACTTTTCTAGTGGATATTAGCACAGATAATTTTTTGAAACTTGAAAACTTATGAAACCTATCAGCAATCGAAAAAAAACAAGCGAGAAGTCAGCTACTACCTCAGTGTTATGAGTAATATAATTAATACGACAATAGATGCAAAACTCTTGGAACAAAAGGGAATCATTCAAGGAAATTCAGGTGATGTGGAGAAGTTGCTAGGGATACTGAACAGGCTGAGTTCTGAAGATAAAAGATTGACAAATTAATTTCCTATTCTGAGACGGCAGATCAGGAATTACTCCAGCCCATGGATTCATTACCAAGGAGTTGTTAACTTGATTGTATTTCTTACTGTGGTTCGAACTCTCGTTCCTGTATTAGTCTATTTTAGGCTTCCGAAGTTCATATAGAATTTTCTATTGTAAATTTTATTACATTCTTTATTAGAATATGATCATCGTCATATATGTACAAATATGCCGAATAAATATTTAAATATGTGTGTTCATCTTCTATATTTAATTATCCATTAGATTTATGAATCAAAATATTTTTGTATACTATATACATATATATTATATACATTGTATAACATCTATATTCAGTATATCTTCATATATGATACATGTATACTAATGTATATACTACCTAATAAATGACCCTTCCACTTCATGTTATTATTTGTTCTTAGACAGAACAGTTTTACAAAAAATTATTTGCGAAAATCTGTCAATCCTCATCTACCGTTTAAAAAGTATTTGTTTTAACCTTCTATGTAGAATAAAAAATGATTTCAACTTCATATATGGAATTCCACCGCCATGCCAACTTCAACAACCCCTGTACAATTTATCTACTAATTACTTCATAATCCAAGATTATCATTTTGATACCCTCAATATATATATTTTTTAAAAAAGAAAAAACTACAGATAAAAACCAACTACTTATTTTGTCAAGTGTCTATATTTTATATTGTCCCATTTGCATTGTTATATAGTCCTGACCTAATCCTTTTCATTTAGTCAGAACAATAGAAACTATATATATTGATGAGAGAGAATTATCCAATAGAAATTGACATAAAATTAATGGGACGACTCCATGAAATTGTTTTGTCAAATAAAAATTTCTATTCATGTCCCATCAACTCGGCTGGTGGGCATGTAATGATTACTTAAGACATATCAGCTCTGCTCTATAGATATAAAAGGGTTGTTGCAGTTGGGAATTGACGGGTTCTTAACGTCCTATCACTCATTTCATTAGTATTATTGCTTAAATTTAAATTATTGATTGGATTACTATTTAAATCATAAAATTTTTGGGGGATGTTACGGATTGACCGATAAAAATTATTTGATATTTAAATTAATTTTAAAATAAATAAATATAAATTAAATTTTTAAAAATATACAAATGTATAATGAATCGTATATCTTTTAATAATAAAATTAGAGGTAGTTATAATGGTGATATATGAATTTTCATAAAAATGACCTTATGATTTAATGGGATTAACCTTAGTATTATACTTCAATTTATTTTATTATTTTGTGAAATTCATAAATTCAGTTCATTAGGTCATCTCTTTATTTTAGGATATAATCTAAATAAACCTTTTAAATTTAGCATCTTTTGCTTATTTTGGGCTTATGACCCATTATAAGCCCCCACTTTCAATCAAACCTCATGTAGGGGGCTTAGTCGAGAGCAGAGAGTGTTGGAGTATGTCACATATTGATGTGAATAACTTAGGGCAAATCACCTCTTAGGGTGAATAGCTCGCGGCATGTCGCTTTTTGGGAAGAGTAGCTTGGGACATATCACCTCTTGGGGTGTATAGCTTGTGGTATGTCATCTCTTGGGATGAATGGATTGAAGCAGATCATCTCTTGGGTTGAGCAGTATTAGGTTGCATTCCTTGTGCTTATGTGTAGCCCATTTTTAGGAATTGCATAGGTTTCAATGTGTGGATAATGAAAATACTTGAATTTTTGTCAATCTTTCTTTCTCGCTCTTGCCTTGTTATCTTTTTATCTTGATATTGTGTGGAACACATCAGTACAATCTCATAGCAGAGTTTAAAATTAAGAGAATCGTAGCCCTAGTGATGTCGTAAAGGTTGGGGTGATGACACTAAGGCGTTACTGCAGGAGTCATGTTCGCCTACCTTCACGTAGAGCGGTGTTTGGGTAAAGGCATTGTTGTCCAAGTTAATCAGTGGTGGTGCATGTGCCAGCAGGTCAAGTGCTACATGCAGGTCAAGTTTGTTGCACGCGTGTAGGTCGAGCAAACAGGTCAAGCACGATGTGTGTGTAAGTCTAGCATGGTGCACATGCTGTTAGTTGAGCCAGCAGTCACGCGAGCTTGTCAAGCACATATCGAGCATGACAGGTGCGTAGGTCAAGCGCACAGGTGTGCAGGTTGAGGATGGCAGGTACATAGGTTGAGCGTGCAAGTGCGTAGGTCAAGCGCGCAAGTGCATAGGTTGAGCACAGTAGATGCGCAGGTTAACCGCACAGGTCACGTGACCTTGTCGAGTATAGGTCTAATGAGCTTGTGTGTTTGAGCCAAGAAACTTGACTTCACCATACTTTCTTCCCATAAGTTCGTGGAGTCTGGTCTTTCATGCACTCTTGGCAAAAGGGGTGTGCCACCTACTTTAGGCGAGATTAGTGGTATTGATAGAGGTGTTCATCCTTTCTCTCACTCTTTTTTTTTTCAAGTCGAGACATGATCGACTCGATCTGACCAGGTCGAGCATGTTGGGCTTGGCCTTTTTTTTTCTTCAGGTCGAGCCCATCAAGCTCATTAGGCTTAACTTGGATTTGACTTGGAGTGGTCCTCCTTCATTTGCAAGTGAGGTTGCTCATCTTCTCTTAGTCACAGTCCACGTAGCCGCAGTGCTTTACAATCTACATGGTTGTAGCCCCTTAGGAGGCTTAGCACAGGTAAATTATTCATCTCCTTCTTATGCTTAATCCATTTACTTAGATTTTTTTATCGCTTTATGCAATGGTTATTTGCTTTATGCTTCTCTTGATGGAGGAAGTCAGTATGACTTCTCATATTTGTGAGTCGGTAGGGCTCCTCAATATTGGAGGTCAGTAGGACCTCTCAAATGTGAGAGCTGATAGGGCTGCTGTAGAGGTGAAAGTCAGTAGGACCTTTCAAGTGTAGAAGTCGGTAGTGCTTTTTAAATATAGAGGTCGGTAGAACATTTCAAGTATGAAAGCCGGTAGGGCTCATCGAATGTGATAGTTGATAGGAACTCTTAAGTGTAGAAATTGATAGGTTATTCGAAGGTAGAGATTGATAGGACCTCTTAAGTATATGAGCCAGTAGGGTTAATTGAATGTGGAGATCGGTAGAGCTCTTTGAAGGTAAAGGTCTATAGGACCTCTCTAGTGTGGGAGCTAGTAGTGCTCTTCGAAGGTAGAAGTTGGTAGGATCTCTCATGTGTGGGAGCCAGTAAGATTCCTCGAGGGTAAAGGTCAGTAGATCCTCTCAAGTGTGGAATCCAGTATAACCCCTCGGTTATGTACAAGACTATGAGGATTTTTAAGTTTTTCATCTCATAGAAATTCTCTTGAATTATCCAGGGCTAGGCTTTGGCTAAGCTCAAAGGATGTTGGGTAATCCCAGGACATGTAGATTTTTTAAACTTTTCATCTTGTAGGAATTCCCTTAAACTATCTGGGGCCAGGCTTTGGCAAATCTCATGGGATGGCAGGTAATCTTAGGATGCAATTTGCATTCGACCTCAAAGAATGTAAAACTTGTGAGATTCCGGGATCTATTTAGCCAGACTTATTAGTGACCTCAAGGGTCGGTGGTATAGTATAGCATTTTGTAAAGCAGTAGAGCAGGCAGATAAGTAGTTGTAATGCAAGGTGAAAAACTTTATTGATGTTGCAAAAATTTAATAAGTAGTTGAACAAAAGCTACTTGGGGCTTGACAACTTGAGTTGAAATGGTAGTTCAAAAAATTCATTTAAATTATAAGATAAAATAAAGACATGAATCAATGGAACGAGTTCATGAACTCCATAAGATAATAAGAAAAATTGAGTTATAATTTTTAGACTAACCCCATTAAGTCATAAGGCTCATTCTCATGAAAAATATCACATCAATACTATAAATAACACAAATTTTTATTATTGAAAGGTACGAGATTAACACACTTATATACTCTCAAGATTTTTGACGTGCATCTATTTGCTCTGGAATTGATTTGAGCGTCGGAAGATTTTTGTCGGGTCAACCTTTGGCACCCCTAATGACTTTTGTGACGCAGATATTAACCCACTCAACAACTCGAGTTCAGTAAGAGTACTATTAAAATAAGTGATATTACATCATTTTGGCGCTATATGTGGGAAATTACTACCTAGTTATTGTGACTGCAATCAAGATCTAAAGCGTGAGAGCAGCCAACGCCCAAGACAACCCTCGACTGGAGGCGCGCATTGCTTTGGAGACTATCAACGTCTATTTCCAGCTAACCCCAAGAGATCTATCTGCTCCTCATTAGGAGGAAGTACTATATATGACACAAAAGGAGATCTCGCGCTATTGTCCCCTAAAAGAAGCTCTCGCGTAATTGCATCCCCAAGGGGAGCTCGCGCGTCATCACACCTATGCATCCCAAGAGGAGCTCGCTGTTTTCGCACCCCCAAGAAGAGCTTGCATGTCTTTGTGCCCTTAACAGGAGGTCTCGTGCCATCGTACCTTTATGAAGAGCTCGCATGCCATTGCTCTCCCAAGAAGAGCTCGCATGCTATCGCGCCCTCAAGAGAAGCACATATGTCATCACTCCATTAAAAGGAGTTCCCGCATCTTCGTGCCCCTAGGAGAAGCTTGTACGTCATCGCGCCACTGAGAGGAATTAATGCACCATCGCACCCTCTAAAGGAAGTCACCCTATTGCACCCATAGAAGTTCACGCACTCGTGCCTTCAAAAAGTACTATCAGTAAAAAAGAGTTCAATTACTTGGATGATTTATACAAAGTTTAGCCCTTAAGATTTAACCTTCTCGCTTTATTTTGGGCACACGATTCATCAGTTCTAAAAATTAATTTTTCTTAATTAAATTAAATTAAATTAAATTTAAAAATTAATCTATCAAATCAAATCAAATCAAATCAAATCGAATTAATTATAAATAATTTTTTCTTAATCAAATCAAATCAAAATTTTAGAATTTAATTTCAAAATTTGTAATCATTAAAGATAATAATGATATAAAACTTGAAAGTTATTCTCAAAATCTTTCCAAAGAATAATCTGCACTTCATAGTCTCACTGATTTCTAGCAAAAGACATACTATAGATCTTACTTTTTGCCAACTTCCAAAATAACTTAATTATATGATATTAAAAAAATTCACGTGAGGTTTTAAACTGTAGTTGAAATACTAAATATTATGATTGAGTGAGTAACAAAATTATTTAAATTTTTAAAAATAATTAGAATAAAATATGATATTTTCATACGATGAATTTTCATATATAATTTTCAAAAATAGTAATGAGATAGAATTTTTTGATTTTTTTATTGATACGGTGATTTATTTTTTGAATTTTATTTTTATTTTAACAAAATTATATTATACTAAGTTATTTTTATATTTTCTTCAATACTTATATAAAAAATTACTAGAAAATATAATTTCTATTGATAATTTTTACACATACATGTAATATTTTTTTAAATAATTAAAAAAATTATATCGATATATTCTCGAATTAATCATGAATTTTAACAATAAATTTTGTTATATAAATAAGATTTTATCGAATATTTTTAATTTATTTTAAATAATACTCGTATATGAGTTTCTAATTAATAATTCTACTATAGTCGAGTCTGATAAAGTCCAACTTGACTAACACACTCACTATTTTAACTAGAGCTCAGCACTGCTCACATACAACTACAACGTGACTAAAATATTATTAATCCAAAAAATTGAATTTTAGCTGTACCTGGCTCAATTAGCAATCATAGTGTTGCATTTGAGGTTAAACATAACTGTCCCAAAAAAATGCACCAGTGGACATGGCATTATTAACTAAGGCATATGAGCTCTGCCCCAACAAATGACAAATACAAGGTTGTTGCTAGGGAATCAATTATATTCATCATCGGTTTTCCTTGATCAAATCAAATCAAAACTTGAAAGTTATTTCCAAAATTTAATAATCTTCATAGATAATGATGACACGAAACTTGAAAGTTATTTTCAAAATCTTTTCAATGAAGCAAAAGGCATACTATAGATCTTTTATATTAATTGATTGTTCCTGCATAGAAAATCCCGACATGAAACTTGAAAGGTTTTGTGCATCTTTATTGGTTGTTAGTAGATATAATCGGAGAATTATTTGTTAAAGTTTGTCCATATTCAACTCTATTTAAAAAGTAATTGTAGATGGATTTAACTAAATACGAAATTTGCTCTTATTAAGAATTTTTAAGAGTTTTTAGGACTCGTACGTAGACCCAAATCTTATAGATTAGACCCACTATCCCCCGTTAGACCTATTTTATTATTTTATATATATTAAAAAAATATTTTAAAAAATACTAAAATTTTCTAATATATATATATATATATATATATAGAAAATCACATAAATATATAACAAATTTAAAAAAAAAATGGGGCTAATTCGAGATGGAGCACATTTGAAAAAAAAAATTAATACCCAGCCCGTTAAGAATTTTAGGACTTAGACCCGGACCCAATGAGTTAGACCCGCTAGTCCCCGTTATACTCGTTTTATTATTTTAAAAATATTAAAAAATATATTTTAAAAAAATAATACATTAAGATTTTATGAAATATATATTTTTTTAAAAATATCACATAAATATATATTATAAATTTTTAAAAAATTTAAAAGGAACTGGTTCGGGTCGAGACGGGTTTGAAAATACAAATCCAATACCTGCCCCATACCCATATTAAAAATAAGCTCCAAATGGAGCGGTCCGGGTTTGAACTTGCCCAATTATCATCCCAATAAACCGGCAACCAAATTGATTTTTCTATCGATCATTAATCATCGATTGGACCAATCTAATAAAAATTAACTATAGTTTTTTATTATATTATATAAAATGATAATATAATAGATTAATTATTATATACAAGATAAAAAATAAATATATATATATATTTAACAAAGGTTAAAATTTTAAATAACAACATATATATAATAAATAATAAATATAAACTTTTTTAAAAAATTAAAAAATATATTATTAATTAAATTTTTAATTTTTTATATTCAAACGGACCAAATCCATCTCAATTCACGTAAGAACCAAAATCAGTCCAATCTAATTTCTAAAACATTGAGTAGTTGTACCGAAACCAGTCCAATCTAATTTCTAAAACGTTGAGTAGTTAGTTGCCTTCAACCTTCCTCTTTGAAATACAAAACAACTTAACCCCTCTCTAATTTATCTACTAATTACTTTATAGTCAACTGATTGTCCATTGATGCCCTCAATATATATATATATATATATATATATATTTATTTATTTATAGTTTTTTTATGTTTTAAAATATATATATATATATTTTAAAACATAAAAAGACTATAAATAAAAACTTATAACTACTTATTTACTCAAATGTCTATATTTTATGCTGTCCTATTAGCATTTACCCACAACAAGGAAAAATATTGATGGGGAGGGTTCGCTGACAAGCCAACAAAAATTGATACAAAATCAACCCAACAACTCCACGCAATTGATTTATGAAGTAGAAATCTCCAGTCATGTCCCATCAACTTGGCTGATGGACATGGAATAATTTGATTAAAATGACAAATATAAAATTGTAGCCCGTAATTAGTAAATGAGCCTAATTCATCTTCTTTAGTTATTCTTAAGTAGAACCGTTCAATATGATGACCATTTGTTAAAATTTATTTTCAACTATCACTTAAAAATTACTTGCTTTCGAACTTCTAATGTAAAATATAAAATGATTTCAATGTCACATATGCCGGCAATGTCAACTTCAATAACTATTCTATAATTTATCTATTAATTACTTCATAGTCAAATAATTGTGCTTTGATACCCTCAATATATATTTAATTTCTAAATATATCTCATAAGAACCAAACATATACTTCACTTATTGCACCAATAAGATGGCCTAAAATATCTAATATAACTGAGGAAGATAAAGAAAGAATGGAGAAAACACACACATACACACAGCAGCATCACATTGAGACACAACCATATGTACTGTCGGTTTAAGCTTAATATGCACATAGATAGCACATCAAATTAACACATAGACTGCACATCCATTCAGCTACAATAGAATGTATCAATTTATTACTCAAATCTTCTGCAGTTTAAAAGGGGCAACAAAATTATATGTAATTTAAAATGGACCATACCCCAGTCAGGGGCATACTAAAGATGCAGGGACAAAGACCAAATTATTTGCTAAAAAGCTTACATCAAATATTTCGACTTTTAATCTCAAAAGTCCAATTCTTAAAAAACGCAAGGAAAAATGGATTGGGGGCCTCGTCTGACCTCCGATATTACAATTTTCATGCTATTCAGTCGACCTTCATTGTGCAATCCACTTTCCTGCAGCAAAGGAAAAATAATATATAGTTATCATCTCTGTGAAACAGAAAATGCAGCTCCACTCACTCAAGCTGAATAGGGAAACACAATATGAATTAAAAACAGTGAAATACTAATTGCACTCTTAAAATATATAGTAAGAATAATGATCAGAGCAAAAAAATCAAACTCATGTTTAGCATTGTTAATTTATTTCAGTTATCTACACTCCAGATACAACTCCGCAGTCACATACATAACAATATTTATATCCCATGTTATATAATATATAGAAAGCGTTCATATGAAACATATAAGATTTATTCACATCATCCGTAATAAAAGATTAAATAAATTTTATAAATACAATTAATATTAACAGTATAGTGGAACATATTTACTATACAAATGTAATAATGCAATGTAATAATGCAATGTAATATACAATTAATAGCATATTGTACGTTACATTACGTACAGTAATACATGCATATAAGCATTATATATGTAATGTAATATAACATATTATAGTGTATAATATATTTAGATTACTATAATCTAATTAATTAGATAAGTACAACATATACATATATGTGCAGTGTATGTGCATATATAAACATGGATATGATATTAGTAATTTGAATTATAATAAATACATATGTATATTATAGTTTATACTCCATGTAATGATTTTGTTAAAACCACTTGTGCCTAGGTGGGGATTTTGGTTAACCCCTACTGTACACTATATGGAGGGTATGAAGAAATTCAACTTACTGACGAAAAGCATTGCATGGAAGTCGGGTTGCCGTTGTTTCTATATAGTTTTTTTTTTTTCAGCTTATTTTTAGAAAAGTGAAAAAATAAAGAGTGCAATCAAATATCCAGAACCTAATATTTGGAGTTAGCACCAGAAAAATACTTTTTTTTCAATTTTCTGAAAGAGCTATTAATATGATAATATGATTTGGATTTTACCACCAGTCCCAAGATGGTCCCAACCTAGCCAGTAGGCCAAGGTGCCAATTCAACATAAAGCTATCCTAATATATCAGCATTAGTCCAAAGATGGCCCCAACCTAGCCAGTAGGCCAAGGTGCCAATTCAACATAAAGCTATCCTAATATATCAGCATTAGTCCAAAGATGGCCCCAACCTAGCCAGTAGGCCAAGGTGCCAATTCGACATAAAGCTATCCTAATATATCAGCATTAGTCCATGCATGTGTCGGAGTCTGAACAAAGTACTAAACATCCTTGAGCATTCAATCAACTTCAGCACCAAAAGGATTATAAATTTAAAATCTTGTTCCTAATTCAGGACAAAGTATAGGTTAACTAACCCTTTATAGATTTGCGATCTCGGCAGAATTTGTTACCACAACGGCACTGAAAAGCTTTCACAGGATGATCATCATTGAAGTCAATTCCATAGTCCTGGAATGCACTTAACAAATGTTTACAACAACTTATCCAAAATCTACACAATTTGGTAGGGAAAAGCATTCTCAAACAAACTTTTAATTGTAATTAATAAATTCCAAACATAACAGCATTGCTGCCGTTGGAGTCAATATAACAAATTTAGAAACCTACTTCTATAAGTATCACACAAAAAGGTGAGCAACTAACCCAAGTTAACTCTTCCAAAGCATTAACCTTCCTTGTAGTGAAGAAAGCTAACTGCAAGAAACGAAATCTTTTATGCACTTATATCTTAAGCAAAGAATAAAAAGGAAGAGGGAAAAGGAAAAGAGATAGCGCCAATTATAGTAACGAGTATTTTACATACATGGTAATAATGATGATCTGGAGTCTCCACTTCAACAGGATCTCCACCAAGTTAGCATCAAAACACCTAAGTAACAAAACAGGAAAATTTGTTGAACTATCAATTATAGCAACAAAGGTATAGAGGATATTTTCTCCATAAAACTTTCACAGACCCGTCAGACAATGCAAAACTCATTTCAAGGAAGTCAAGAAACTTAGTCTTAAGTTGCGAGAGAGAACTCAAATGACCAAAAGTTACTACAATTATGATTAATGAGAAATTTAATTATAAGAGAGGATTCTGATAAATAATAATTTCAGACTATTTGGATGGGCCACATTTCTAGTGACCAGGAAAAGATGCTTCCTCCTTTGCTCTCATCTTTTCTTCAGTGTGCTTTCAGTATAACATATGTGATGCAGGTTCTTCATGTACAACATAAAATAATGTGACTACAATAAATAATTCTATATAGATGCAGGATAAATTAACAGTCATATTAAACTAGCAGGGAACTAGCTGATTATTGTAAGTGACAGAACTGATAATTCCAAAATTAATTAGGGGAGGAAATGAAGGTGAAGATGAAAATTTACTAGCTTCTTGCTTATAAGACTTGTTCATGCAAATGGCTAAATAGGTCAGCGCACAGCCAGAATTGCATGTAAGACCTTGATATAATCCTGAAATTGAGGCATAACAGTATTTGTATTTAATTTACACACCAGCAGACTACCTGTGATTAATGAACCTTGCAACATTTCCATAAACTGTTGCATCCAGACAAAGAGCCTGTTCATCCTTCAAGACACCTTCAGAACTCCAATCTGCATCTAGAAGAACAGTGTAGGTGTGCTTGTCACCAGTATTTCGCATGTTTCTTTTAAATAACTCTTTGTTGGTGACAACTTCTCCAACATATTCACAGATAAAAGCACCTTTAGGTATGTCTTCCAGGGTTCTAAGACCCCAACCTTTTTCGGGTGTCATAAACACCTGAAAGAAAGGTAAAGACAGATCACCCCAACAGTTATCTTCTTGTAACTTAAAAAAGATGACAATTAAAATTATAAGGACAGCATGATAAAGCCCATAAAGTTAAATTTTTTCTCCTGATATTTCATACAAAAGAAGAAAGAAAAAAACCCAAAAGATAATGTTTAACCATTACTGGAGTTTTTTCACCTGATATTTCAACAGCAGAAGAAAGCATAAAATGTGAGAAATAAAATTAGACCTGCAACTTTGCTGTTATTCCTTGCTGAACAACACGATTTCCGCACTTCATGCTGCAGCCACATTTATCCCAGCACTCTTTTATGAATTTTCTCACTACATGGCCCTTGCATTTGGCAGATAAGTTTTTACGATTGAACCTTTCCAATGGGCATTCTTGACAATAGAAAAGATTGCGCTGTTGTAGACACTGATCCATTGATATGAAATTGTTCAGAAATTTTTCTTTCACTAAGCCCCCCAATGAATATGCAAACTCGCATCCAGTTTCACCAGCACAAGTACAAGGAATTTCTACAGACAAACAATCACCAGAACAATTTGTACAACAATTTTCTTCTGATATATGAGCTAGAAGAAACCTCACATACGCATTTTGGTATGTCACATTTTTTGTAATATAGTTGAAAGTAGGACACTGATCTTCATTTATTTCATTTATCAAAGAAATTTCGCAAGCTTCTTGACCACTACTGATGTCTTTAATGTAATGATAACATCGTTGCTTTTGGACAATCATCATTCTACTTGAAGAAGGCACACGACTGTTAAGTTCCATAATATTTCTCTCCATCTCTAGCTCCAGCGAATCTCGGGCATCATTTTCATTTTTCTCTGCTTCAGATTGTTTTAAGTTCATGGATTCTTTCTGATTTCTCTCCAAATCAGAACTCTTTCCTACTGAATAAGCATCTTTAGGAAGCAGACAAGGAGCTGTGCCTAAGCAGAAAAGGCATCAAACAGGTTCAGCGCCCAAGAGATATAGTAAAAAATGAAAAGGATGTGATCTGTCCTAGAAAATAAGAATGATAGGACTAGTGAAGGTACAGGAGATCATTAGAAAATAAAATATGTGATGCCATCACTGAACATGGTAAAACAAGTGCTGAGTATCAAACTCAATGTAAATAGAAAAGACTTTTTCTAAAGAGAGGAGAACAACAAATCAGACTTTCTTGTCACATGATAAAGCCATTAGTAATAACTTGCCCTTCTCCAAATTAATCAGTTTGGTTTTACTAAGAAATATTGTCCCATTCTATCTTAGCAGGAAGACAACTGACCCCCTAGTCTAATTGAACCTTTCATTCTGTACCACAACTAGTTTTATTAGCAGATAAGGTAGTACAAGCATACACACAGAGTGGATGAGAGACTTACATATATCCTCTGCATCCAAATCTATCACTTCAGGAAATATTGAGCAATTTCCTTTGGCATTAGAACAATTTTCATATGAACTTCCTTGCAAGAGGATTCTATGAGGATCTGCATACAAGAAAACAAATTCATCAACCACCACTAATGTGATGCAGAAGTTTGACATTGGGAAAATGTGCTTTTGACATGGTAAATATAGAAATGATAATCAAAAACTTGCTAGAAGTATTACGAACTCAAAAGTACGCATCTCCTTCTGATTGAAATTAAAAAATCATTAAAAAGAACAGAAACACAGAAACAAAAAAGGCCATAAGGCAATACCATCATCAGGATTGAGATCCACAAATACAAGTCCACAATGCTCATATTTATTATTCATAAGTTCAACAGAAAAGGAAAATTTTATATTCAAGGTAGAGGAAGAAGAGAGGAGGAAAATTCTAATCTTTTCCATGTTCTCTATTTTTTTCCAACAGAGATCATTCACATTATTAAGTCAACCTGAACCAAAAACCATAGGGCCCATTTGTCGCCTTGTCTGAAATTAAGTTTGTGATCTCTAAAATGTAGTACTGATTACTCCTCTCAAGGTAAGATCAGGTTGAACTCCAATGGATGAAACACTTTCCTCAATGATTTCTTTTATTGAATATGAATAGTTCTCTGGGCAAATGCAAATAATTATATATTTAAGGATTAAGAAAAAGATCTGGATCATCTGACTGACAGAGAACGTAATACAGGAAAACAATCATCTACAAATGATACGACTATTATTTAATATATCAACATCCAAGCTAGAGATAAACAAATTTAAAACTATTCTTTTAAGATCCAAGAAGTGTTCGTCTTTCATTGACCCTTGATAGGCACATTTCGGTGATAACTGTGGTGTAATTATCAGGACTTCTCTATCAGTGGGAATATGTGCTCATGTGCACAACACGTAAAATGGAGAATGAGCTTCAGTACTAAACAGCATAGCGATATAAGAATATGTAGATGAATAGATAGAAATGGAGCACATTATCAGATACAAAAGTGCACCAGGAGGAACTGCAGCGAGAGGAACCTCAAGACCTGGAGGTCATAAGACAACAGCTCACTCTCAAGAGCTGCTTCACACAGATGCTTATCAAATACCTTTTCCACCAAAGCAAGATCATCATCATGCAGATTACATGTCTCTTTACAGAAAAGTATACAATTACCTCTTTCATAAGTTTTCATTCTTTTCTTGGAAAAATCATGACATGAATCAGATTCATCTCCACTACTTTCCAGGTGTACCAAGGGTACCAGAAACTTAGATTCATCACTTCCATCATCAGAAATCAATTTAGGTTTCTTTGTTTGTTCCACTACTGTAAGAGATAGTGGAAAACTACTAGTCTTCCCTTTGTCATGACAATATTTTGAGACACGTGGTGCCATGAGTTCAATATCCATATCTTGGTGCCTTTCATTAGTGGATTCCCCCATTTTTTGCTTGCCATGGGGTTGATTCTCCACCACCTCATTGCTACATTTAAGGATGGAAACATGAAACGATGTTGAAGGCGGATTTTTCTGGCTGCTTAGTTTAGATCTTTTCAAAAGTGGTTCAGTTTCTTCAGCCTCATCCTTGGACCAGGCATTCAGGTTTTCCAACTCATTGCTCCGTGCCTGAAATAGAAAATTAAAGAATGTCCATAGTGAGTTTTAGGGAAGAACTGATTGTGCGAAGTTAATACAAATATTCCAGAGGTTATACCGTGAAAAACAGGAAATTCCATAAATGAGCATGATCAATTTTTCTAAAATTCACAAATACATAAACGTAATTAATGCTAAAGAAAATCAGAGATACACAACATGGCGATGAGAAATAAATGACCATTCTAGTTAGTCTAGAACAGCACAATCCCCAGAAGGAGAAAGCCGGCTCACCTTCTGTTCCTCACTGTCTAAAACTGCATCAACAAGAACTTGATAGCTGTCCTCTTCAATGAGCATCCAGTTATTTTCATACAACTCCAGGAGCTCTTGGACTACAGGTTTCACAATTTTTTCCGAATAGCCCAAGTTCTTCATTGCCTTGCAGGCCTCTGCAAGTTTTGTGTTTGGCGCCATCTCTTGTATGTGGAGATAGTTTAGCAGCTAAATTTGAATCAGTAGAAGCTTTTTACCTTCAACAGCAATACAAACATAATATGTCAAAAAGGACCTGCATTGGGAAATTTCCAGTCTTCCATAGAACTGTCTTGAATCAGAATTCAAAGGAGAAAGCAGCAGGAGAGTTGGAACCACTAAAAGTGAAAATTTACTTGTGTGTTCACAAGTGAAAGCATGAACATTGCCAAAAAGAGAATATTTTGTTGGGGCATTATAAGACCACCCAGTCCAACTATGAAGTATAGTAACAACTAGAGAATAGTAAATGCTCTAGGCTCATGATTAACGGACAAATTACAAGAACTTAAAAACTATTAAGACGAGCAAGTTGCAATAGCCGAAAAGATATTATGTGATGTAATCTAGATGATAACAATTGTAATGTAATTTTTGTAGCACTTAAAAGAGCAAACCAACTGCTTACAATGATGCCATAGTAGTTGGAATTAAATTGAATAGTAATGGCGTTAATAATATCCAGATCAAGTGATATTAATGCATGACATAAGCACCAAATACTACATAATCCATTCAAATACAAAGAAAACATACAAATGTTACAAGACTGTCAAAGATAGTGTCAAATTCTAGTTAGAAGCATTTCCACATTCACTATCCCGAATGAGTTCCTGGTCAATCGCTAATCTAAATGTAAAGCGACTAATATTCTATAACCAAAAAAAAGAAAAAAAATAGTAATTTTTTTCACTTCTCCCCATGATGCTTCAGTGTTACTTTAATGCGTGAGTCAATATAGAATTTATGACACCTGAAATTTCTAGCACGTCGAAGACACACCCATACACAATATTCCAACTTAAGAGCCCTTGAAGCTAATATAACATGCAACACCTTCCAAGATCACTTGCTACAGTTATATCTACTAAATCACAACCAAAATCTGCCTCCCACATCTGAACAATGCAGATCATGTACTAATTTTGCTACACACATCAATCTGGAAATGATAAACAAAAAAAAAAAAAAAAAAAAGGAGCAATATACTTAATTGCCGAATCCTTCATGATAATTTATGATCTACCAGCTCTTATATGATGTCCTAAAATTGTGGTAACCACTAAACTCTGTCAAGCCACTGATTGCATGCAAGAGCAACAACCATTTAATCACATAAAGATTCCATGAAAACCTTCTTTGTTAGCAGAAAAAGTCTAGTTAACTTCGTCTTTGGGATGATTTAGAATATCCGACTTATACCCCTTATCTTTATCTTCAAACTCTGCCAGCCAAGTGAAGTGCCCTCCTATCATTTTATTTTATTTTAATCTTTTTTTTTTTTTGTCTTTTACAGGCACTGTTTTAACTAAAACTATGCAAGAAATGGATTACAAAACACTTAAGAACATCTGCTCTGGTACATCTAGCGCTATTTTTACTCTATAAATTTCAGTATAGTAAGTCTCAGGAAATTCTACAACATTTCGAGCTGTATGTATACGCTATATATATATATATATAACGTCTCATACAGCAGTGGTACAATAGTATTCAGAGGCACATTTTCTGAAATTCCACCATGCACTATAAGTACCAAAATTCCCATGCATTTGTGATGTGTCCTTTTTCTCATTTTCTTTAACATACACAAAACAAAAACAAAATGTAGTATACAAACATTAAGAGAATCACCCATAGAAAAGCAAAAGAAATACGATAAACCCCATTTACTTCCTTCAAAAAAAAAATCACCAAGTATTCAAAACATTGGAGAAGATAACAAGATTAAAAGAACACACAAAACGACGAATTCAAGGAACCCAAACATATTCAAAAAATAAAGACATAAATTTACAGAAATTAACAAAATAAGCTTCAAAATTCAGCCTCGAGCTCTTTATAGCCATTTTTTTAATCCCATTTGCTAACATCCAAGTGATCATCAACAATAATTTTTTTTCTTTAAAAACAAATTATTCAGTCTTCATTCTGAATTTAGTTATTCAGATTGAAATAAAAAAAAATAAAAATTAGAAAGAAAAGAAACAAAAACAAAAACAAAAACAAAACAAAAGATTTTTTATAAAACCCTGTATTTTATACACATCTAGGTGATTAGTAGTACCTTCTTCCTTTTTTCTCTCTTACTATTGAGTGGAGGGAATAAAATGTACTTTGTAGCAAAGATGGAATGAGGGTGTCTTGCAATGAAAGAAAGCTATGGAAGCAAATGATTCAAGAAATTTTGAAGTTAAAAAATGGTGAAAAGATGAAAGGAAGCAACGGTAGGAGGAAGGTTTTAAGTGCAAATGAAAATGGTGTGAAGAAGATTATATATATATATTGCCTTGATTGATATTGGCACTACAGAATTTACTTCAGGCACTCTAAATAAATACACTTAGAAAGTCATTTTAAGTAATTTAAATAAATTTTAAAGTTTTAAATATTAACACTTTTAAAGAGTTGAATAAATAAACAAGTGGTATAATTTATATTATTTTTTATAAATTTATTTAAATTTGTACTTATCGATATAATTAGCATGAAAGGAAAAATGGTGTGAAAAATATACGACAAGTTAGTTGATGGGCCAATTAGGTTTAGATTTTACGTGATGTCAAAGATTTAAAATATTTTACTAACTATATAAAATATTAATAAGCTGCACATTTAATAATTATTGCTATCGTCATCTATATTATACTAATGAAAAAAATATAAAACCCTAAATATCAAGAGAACCAATGCATGTACATCACTAATACGATATACATGAGTTACGTAGAAATTAATTATATTTTTGTTCACTTTCTCGATTAGTATATGACAAATGTAAATCATATATATATTTTTACAAGATTTTAATTTTCAATAATTCATAATTATATATTTTGTAATTTTTATTTATTTTACCACAGCATGCATTTTCTGGCATTGCTCGTCGACTTTTGCCTAGACGTGCCATGATGCCGGCAGGGAACAACTAATTTGTTGTTTAAAATGTGATGTGTTAAAAGTTTTGAATAGGATTTGTATTAATTACAGTACATGAGAAAGCAAAGAAGCAATTTTCGATGTTCCAGTTGTGGCACTGCCATTTCCTATTCAATATTTTTCTGTTTTGCCATCTATTTAGGAAACTATGCACCAGCCTTGAATGTGCTGATAAATATTATAGATAGATTTTATAAATTTACTATGTTTAGATTCTTAATTTAATAAGTATTAGTATATACATGTATCTGTATAATATGAGTGTAGATATACACGTTTGTATGTGTGTGCATATATCAGAAATTTGAATGCAATATGATTTATAATATTTGTATTGTATAATTAAGAAATATTTTCAAACCCAACCTGTCATGTAGAATTATATTTAATGCTCCAAAATAGGAAAATATGTTATTAAATTTTTTATCTAAATACAATGCAATTTTCTTCCTCATTTGGTGCACTACTTTTTTTATTTTATGTTTTTGTAAATATACATCAACAATAAATGCTTAATATGTCTAGAGATTTTGGCTATAAATTTTAAACCCTGTTAGGTACAAAAAAGTTTGTGAGAAAAAAAAATAATATGGAAAAATGTTTTGCTTGTTATGGGAAATACTAATTGCTCGGTTCAATAAGGGAAAAGGGAATTGAAAAGGAAAAAAAGAGTGAGTGAGACTTACCTTATATAAGAAGAAGTATAGTATTTTTTTTTTTTAAAGTTGTTTGCTATAATCTAAAGTAAGTAAATCTCAAATATTTTTCCTTGTTTAATACAATTAATATGAAGCGAGAAGGAAAGATAAATTTATCTGTTTTATTAATTGATGTTTTTTTTTTCTTTTTTGTGGAAGATAATGAATAAATAAATTATTAAAATATTTTTGGATACTATAATCAACTGATGGATTAAACTTAAAAAATTTATCAGCAATAGTTTAGCTAATAAGCATAAAGCAAGAACAAAAATAATATATTAAATTTTTTATTTTAAAAACTTTCTAAATCACCAAAAATACGGACTTGAATGAAAGTATCTTTTAGTGGAAGATAGATAAGCAGCGCGAAGAAAAATACAATAAAATAAAATACGAGGGAAATTGTGTTTGTGGATAATACAGTAAATAAAAATAAAATTGAGAATTTCATAAAAGCAGTGTTTTTAAAGTTGGAATCGACCAATTGTACTATAAAACCGGTTCGTCAATTTCACATTTGGACCGGAGACTTATCGAATCTAAAATCTATGTCATGCATTTCAATCTCTCTTTTTTTTTCCGTTGCCTGCGGGTGGGAATTGGTGGAGGGAGTGGATCACTGATTTAGAAAAAATTACACAAAAGGAAAGAAAAAATATAGAAAAACCCAGTGTTGGTCTTCTCTCCTTCTCCAACTCATCCATCAACCTCCTTTTTTCTATTAATTCCCTCATTATTTTTGCTAGGCAATCAAACAAACATAATATTTTGTATATATTTTATTTTATTTTATTTTTTTTGTACTAATATTTTCATTTTCTCATCAAAATTCTTAACCAAACAAAACATAAAAGTTTAGCCTTTAATACAGTTGTAGTCATGCTTCTTTATTCAATTTCTTTATATTTAAACCTACTCCTTGATGATATGCCATACCGTTGTTCATTCCACTTCACAATCCATACTTCATTTCATGCAATCAATTACAACTTCATTTCATGGAGCCTTCAGCATTTTCAACGTTGGCTTTAGCGAATGAGCATAGCAAATACATAGTTTACTACTAATTTGAAAAAACTTTTCATGGTTAAATAATTTTGGTCATGCAAAGACTACGTATTTAAGGTGAGCCAGAGGAGTTGAACTCGCGATTCTTAAAGAATCGTGAAGTTGTTAGAGAATAAACACGAAATTAAAATGTTAAACAAAAATCAATCTCTATTAAGAAAAATCTTAAAAATATCAATTCAATAGTATTCCACACTATTAAGCTCAAATATTGTCAAGAGCAATCAATATGGTGGAGTATGAGAGATCCTCGTTCCCGGCTCACTCAAACATGCCCTCAAAAGGGTTACCAAAAGGTTTTAGAAAAAGTTTGGATTTATTTTGGTGTTTTGGGGTGATGAATTTTGAAAGAATGTATTAAAAAATATAATGTATTTTAGAAAAAAAATTATTGAACAACATAATACATGTTGGTTTTGAAAGAACAAATTAAAAATGAAAATATTTTAGAAATTAAAAAAAAAAAATCATTCCCTAAACTCTTGATGGTCAAGGTGCCTTGTGCGGTCGTCAAGGTGCCTTCCTCCTCCGCGCAACAAGTGGGGTGTTAAGGGGTGCTATTGATTATAATATAAAAGCGTTATGCTTCTTGAATAATTGATTTCCTTTTTCACCCTTGTTTTAATCTCATTTTTGTTGTTTGATTAGTTGGTATGCTAATTTGTTGACCACCCTCCAATTTGTGGCAAAATTACTAAAATACCCCTAGGATCATTTTTTTAGATGGAGAGCAAAAGTGATATCGTGTGCAATGTGCATGTCTAGATTATAGATGTCCCATACCAACTTGAACAGTGTCCAAATATTTAAGTGTCATTAGGTGTGGAGTTAAGTGTCCAGTACATGCCATTTTTGCAAGTGCCCTAGGAGGCCATTCTCTAATACTTCCATAATCTAATCATGGAAAGAAGCAATTTGTGGTCAAGCAGGGTAGTGTAAGCAGAAACAATAGAATTCAAATATATATATATATATGTGTGTGTGTGTGTGTGTGTGTGTGTCTGTATGTATGTGTGTGTGTGTATGTATATATCTTTTACCGTTGTATGAAAGAGATACAAGACAGGAAAAGGAGAACTGTAAATCAGTCTCTGTCTAAGTGAATGCTTAAGAAGCAAAACTTAAGAAAGAATATAGCAACAAACTAGAAATTATGATTATTGGACCAGTCCAAAAGTCAAAATTGAAACACAAGTGTATTTGATGAACAATGACTGGGCTCTGAATACAGGAACGAGTTTTTATTAGACCAGCCATGAGCCTAATCCAAGCCTCCTACTCATATAGTCCTGAAATGAGCTCTAAAAAAAAGAGTCAAAATAGTGTCCCATCCCATGACAACAAGAGAAAGAAAATAAAGAATTTGGGGGTTTCCTATTCCACAACTGAACTAAACAGAGTTGAAACTTGAAAGATGTGGTAAGCAGCCATATGCAGTGACAGAAGAGGTGCAGTGATAATATGATTCAGAATTAGCTGAAAACGTGGTACAAAAATGGTGAGCAGTGAAGATAATTCTTGCTCTTTAACCAGCATCTGTAAAGATCAAAAATCGAAATTCAACTGGCATAGAATGAATTTTAATAAACATAGCTAACTAATGGTGCTAAAATATAGTGTGTTTTGCAATATAACTGTTTCATATATGGAAATCTACAGGGACAAGGGTCTGAGTTATGCGGACAATCAAGAGTGCTATTACCGAAAGGAACACAACAATATATTTGCATACAAAGAAGAAATGCAAATGCTGTCGAGTGTGTAGCCCTGAGTGATGCCTAGCTGCCTGCCACTGAGAAAAGCTCCTCTTATATTGATTAATCACAGATCTTACCTAACGTTGGTATTGCTACTTTACCCATCATCATACCAAACATTAAGAATTTCATATAATACGACCTTTAACCGCTGGTATCCGTCATTGAGATTGAGGATTCAATACATATTTGCCTGTAAAGGATATTGCAACTGCACAAACTGACCTCCAAAATTGAATCTATTTTTTGCAGTACTAGAAACAATCACCATGATGCTGCAGGAATCAGCATCATAACATGTAAATCGTGTAAGTTTATAACTTTCTTGTTGCAGCTGTATTTATACAAAATAATTCCAGCAGTGTAACTCAACTCCTGTACACTTTTGATCGAAGAACAGGACTATGAGAATGAATAATAGCAGCAGCAATAGCAAAAGACTGCAAAGTTGACAGAGTTGATCCGAAATGGATATAGTACAAACCCTCATGGATATTCACCATTTTCAATATTGGTACGTCCTGTTTTGAACCCTGTAAAAATTAACCAAGGAGCACGGTTATGTTGAGGTTTACAAAGTAAATAGACAATTAAAAGATGAAGCTTCACGAGCAGAGATGAATGAAAGAAAATTTTGAGAAGTGCTAAGAATGAATTATGAGAAATGGTGCTTGAAATTTAGATATTAAAGTTATAGAGGAAAGGGGCAGGAAAGAAGAAAAGGAAAGGAAGATGAACTGCAAACCTGCATATAGAGATCAACTGACTTGCATTCCAAAGAATCTGTGCTACTCGACCTGGTATTGAGAATTGATAGTGGGCAGCCAATATCCCAGCCACCACAGTCACAGCGGCCACCAGAGATCCACCTTTCATTAAGACTTGAAGAGCCACCAACTCTGGTTTTTGGTCCACCATGAAGACCTGCAGGAATTAGAATGTCCATACTTGTTGAGCATTCCCCGTTATTTCTGGTGCATTCAGAAGGTACAGTGGTCTCTAGCGATGTATTTTCCTTTCCTGATTTTTTGAGGAACTTCAATCCAAATCCTCCAAGGTCAGCCTCCTTACGATTCTTGCAGATTTCTTTTACCATAATGGCAGCCAACTCAAGATTTGGCACATATTCTTTTTCTGCCCTGGCATCAATTGGATTGATACTGTTATGCACATCTTCAGATGGCTCCCAAGGAGTATCTTCAAAAACAGCACTTGATCCCCAGAAATTCAGAGACGATCTTTGTTTATAAGAGTGACTTGACCTGAAAACTTTCACCACCTTCCTTGTTAATCTCTTACTCTTCCTATTAGTGTGATTTGAGATTTGCAGCTCCCCCTGTAGGATCGTCATTGGAAAGAGACAGAATAAACTGAGTCTCCCTGACTTCTGAAGTATTTGAACAGAATGTGATTGAAGTAGACACTCGCACTGTGCTAACACTTTCCAACTCAAGCTCTTGAATATCACCTTCTTTCTTGCCTTTTTTTCTTGTATGGAAAGTGTAAACATAATCCAAAACCTTATCATCTGAAAGCTCCACCTTTTACAAGTTGGGTACATAGACCTCCCTCTTATCAACAACACTGAAAACAAGGTGTGGTATCCCATCCTTCCATGTACACTGCAGCATTCCTTGAAACGAGGTACCAGATGCAGAAGAAGATTTGTCTGAGAAACTGGAGTTTGTGCTTGAAATAGAAAACAAGCCTTTTGTGCCCAGGTGCAGGTGCATATTTATGATCAACATCTGTTACCTCCTTTTGGTGGCTTATGAGATAACGTGTTGCTCAATTTGTGTGGAGAGTCCGCGAAATCAGTATAAACTGGTTCACTGACATCAAGTAAACTTGTTCTTCCCAAATTGACATCAAAATTTATGGACCCAAATTGTCGAAGCAAGGGGCTCTTCAAGATGTTCATCATACTCTGGCTACCAGTGACACTGCCAATAGTCCATTCATCAGTAGAGTTATTGATTACCTCGGTTCCAGCAACCAAAGAACATTCAATAGCTAACCTAGCCATATCATATGAACCTCTAGTTTTGCTTTCTGCTAAATTACTCAAGTCATCAGGTAAACTTGCACCTTCGAGGCAACATTCAAAGCTGCTGCTCTTAATGCACAATTATGTATCAAATCAAGGCAACGAAGAACATACTTTTCATCAAAGGTTGTAATATGCTTAGGAATACTACTATGAAGACCATGAATATTTGGAAGAAACAACTCCTGACAACTTGAACTCGCTCTTGATCTTCTAACATTTTATATCAGAGATTGCTCAGGATCTAATTCACTTCCGCATCTACTGGAAACAAGACTTTCCCCTTTTGATTCCAGACTCTCAATAGCATACTGCACTGTATTTTCTTCCTTCCTACCATCTTTCTGCGTCGTTCATACTTATACTCTCATCTCCAAACTTCAAGGATGAAGAATACATTAGTGGCAGAATAGGTTTTAAACTTGGTTGCGCTCCTCTGCTTGATCTTTTTCAGTCCAAGCTTCTGTTATGCAAACCCACTAAGGTAAAAAACTTAGTACTGAGCTCTCTGCCATGCAATTGATATCTGAACCAATCTGAAAACTGAACGAAATAAAAAGTTAGTACAATTTGGTTTGAAAGGCAATCCATAAGAAACATAAAAGAAGCAACATCTTGGTTAGAGCCAGCATTTGAGAGAGAATTAACGAACAAGATAATTCATTGAATCGGTTGGAAAAAGTTTTACTTGTAACATTAATACACAGCAGTAAATCATGCTTACTAACTGAACTAAAAACTTCTCAAAAGAATGTCTGAACACATGGTTACATGAATCAGTAAGAAAAGGGGAAAAGGGCTGCTCACAGTTTTATAATATCGGAGTAGTAAATGAAATCAAACTAAAGAATTTTCGCTTGCCTTTTCTTTTGACAATCATTCTACAGGCAATAAACAAAGTATCATTTGCTAGGAAAACATCATTTAAATAATAAAACAATCACGGGTACTGAGAATGCAAGAAGGTTCTTAACCAGAAAAAAGATAAACGAACAAGAAACTTTTGAGTTGATCTTTCAAAAGTCTGTGAAAACATAAAGCGATTTCTTAATCATCAACGAAATAGAAGGGTATTAACCAACTATTCTTGATTGAATATCAAAATAACCATCAGGTAAATAAAGGATACATCAACCAACGTACAGAAGAATAAAATTTGAAAATTTTCTACCTTTCATTACAGTCTTAGAAATTCATACAGGCTCTTGATATTTGACGCATACGATGCTAAAGATTGCAACTAGCCAGGGAAAAAATTCAGTTAGATTAAATATGCTCTAGTAAAATTCTACTGGCATAAAAGATAAAACCTAGCCAATTAAAAAAACTAACATAACACTAACAGTATTTTAGTACTTCAAATCACAGAAAGAAAAGCTATAAAACTTTCCAATGAATATATTATATCCATCATCGCTTTTCCTTAATCAAATCAAATCAATACTTGAAAGTTATTTCCAAAGTTTAAAATCTTCATAGATAATAATGACATAAAACTTGAAAGTTATTTTCAAAATCTTTTGAAAGAAGCAAAAAGCATACTATAGATCTTTTATATTAATTGGCTGTTCCTGCATAAAAAAAACCCTGACATGAAACTTGAAAGGTCTTTTTGCATCTTCATTGGTTGTTCATAAATAGAACCGTTCAATGGAGAATCATTTGCTAAAGTTCATAAATGGAAAAGTGGTTGCAGATTTTTTATAATTGAATCGATGATCAAAACTATTTTACTATCGATCATTGATTCAATTGTCAATATGACTTATCTAATAATAATTTATTATATTTTTTATTATATTATTTTATATAATATAATACATTAATTATTATGTATAAAATAAAAAAATAATTAATTAATTAAAAAATATATTTAATAAAGTTCAAAAATTCAAATAACTACATATATATATATAACTAAATATCAAATTTTTTGACCATTTTCATCAATTTGATCGAATTTTCAATTTTTACGAATTGAACTAACCATCGATTCGTAATTGAACCATTCGAAACAATCAATCCAATTTGATTTTTCAAACATTGATTAGTTGCCTCCGACCTTCCTGCGTAAAATACAAAACAACTTAACCCCCATATTAAGTTATCTACTAATTACTTCATAGTCAAATGATTGTCCTTTGATATCCTCAATATATATTTTTTTAAAAAATTATAAATAAAAACCTTTAACTACTGATTTACTCAATGTCTATATTTTATGTTGTCCTATTAGCATTATTTTACAGTTCACACCTAATACTTTTTATTTACCCATAAAAAGAGAATATTGATGGGAGAGGATTCACTAACAAGCCAATAAATATTGATATAAAAATTGATACGAAATCAACGCAATTGTTTTGTAAAATTGAAATCTCAATCATGTCCCATTAACTTGGCTGATCGACATAGAATAATTTGATTAACATGACAATATAAGATTGTATCTCGGAAATAATAAAATGAGCCTTTCCATTCATCTTCATTAATTGTCACTAAAGGAAAACAAAAAAATAGCGACCAAATTTTAGTCATTTCATCGCTAAAATAATTGTTAGCGATGAAAATATTACATTTTGTCACTAACAATTAAAAAAATATTAATTCAATATTTTTTTTCTAAACTAAGCAACGTAATAAGATATTACATCGCTAAAGTAAATTTATTTTTTTTTGAATTAGCGACGAAATTATTTTAGTTCGTCGCTAATAGTAAAAAAAATTAATTTGAATTTTTTTATCTTAACTTAGCGATGAAACACGCTATTGTGTTATTAAATTAAATTGAGTTTTTTACTTAGCGATGAGGTATTTTCAATTCATTGCTAACATTAAAATATTTTTTAATTTAATTTTTTTTATCTTAGTTATGAATGTCATTTGTTTTTGTTGCTAAATTAAAAAAAAAAATTCCATTAGCAATAATGGATGTGCTGACTATCAATCCAAGGATTATTTGTTAAAGTCCATCCTCAACTACTATCTTTCAATCTTCTTATGTAAAACATAAAATAATTTAATGTCATATATCAGCCTTCGCCGTCATATCAACTTCAGTAACTCTTATGTATTTTATCTATTAATTACCTTGTATCAAATAATTGTCCTTTAATATCCTCATTATATATTTAGAAAAACTACAAATATGAAAACCTGCAACTACTCAAATGTTTTCTGTTAGCATTGTTTCACATTCATACCTAATACTTCTTTCATTTAGCCATAACAAAGAGAACCTATTAATGGGGGAGGTTCATTAACAATCCCATAATAACTGATACAAAATCAACACAACAACTCCACGAAATTGTCTTGTCAAATAAAAATTTCCATTCATATCCCAACAACTTGGCTGGTGACATGGAAAAATTGATTAACATATATGAACTCTATCGAATAAATGACAAATAGAAGATTGTTGCCCGGAATTAATAAGTTTTAAAAATCAGTTGTATACATCACAGATTTCCCTTAATCTAATCAATTAAATCAAATGTTGTTGAAAGGCATTGCTCCAAGTGACAAAAATAAAATCCCAATATGCTAATACAGGGTTTGCGTCCGTCGAAGAGAGTATTTGTTTACTTTAATAATATTAATAACTAATTATCAATTTTCACTAATAGTATTGATTATCTAGTTAATTATATACATGACGACCAAATTTCAGCATTTAATTCATACAAGTATATTATAAATTTTTATTAAAAGTTATAGTGAAAAAATTGACAAAAAATACATAAATGATTAATATATAGATTCATAGATGAACGTGTAAAATATAAATATCAAATAATTATTTGGCGGCAAAAATACGACTTATTCTATATTACTTTTATATGAATTTTATTTGAACGTATTTTTAAATTATGCAAAAATAATTTTATAAGTGTTTTTGTGTTATTTAATTTACATTTACTATATAAATTAAAGACTATTTAATAATAAATAGTATATTCACATATTATTAATTATTTTATTTTTATTTATATAATATTCC
>JAGSPU010000193.1:0-37057 GCA_019321725.1 Paulownia fortunei | reverse complement strand
GAAAAATGGGTATTTTAACAACTTAATATTAATTTAACAAAATAACACAATCATAAAAAAATTAAAAAATTAGTACAAGGAGCCTCTTCAAAACGGAGGATCTTAAAAAAGCACCATTATGAAGTGCCTCTTCAAAAGGCGCCTTCATAATTAAAAAAAAAATTAAAAATCAGCGAACTGTTATCAGCCGCACAGCTTTGTAGGCAGCCAACTCGACAGTTTTGAAAGTTCGATTTGATCGATTTTTTAATTTAAAAAAATATATTTTTATACTCATAATTAATTTATATAATTATACATACTTAAAATATATTAATATTATATTTGTATCTAATTAAATAAATTTATACTAATAATAATATAATAAGAATTAATATAAATTTTAATAATAAATTATTAGGAATAGAAAATATGAATATTATAAATGTAAATAGCGTAAATATATTTAAATAATATTTATATATAAAATATATTTACATATATATTACTATTTATTTTAACGATAATAATATATTATGTTATAGTTGTTAACATATATATTCAAATTTCATGTTATTAATAATTTAGAGAATACAATAATATACACTTGAATGTAAATATTTATATAAATAATTACTTTGTAGGTTGTTAACTGGGCAGCATTAAAGCTTGTTTGACCTACTTCGGCTTTTTAGTTTTTATGATAGAAAAAAAATGTTGTTTTGTTTGGCTTTATTATACATATAATAATGAAGGATTTAGTCAATTTTGGATAAATGCAACAAAATGAAAGTTGTTGATACACAACAAAATGAACATAAAAAAACAAAAACAAAAAGAAACTAAATAATTTTTTTTATTGATGTCCTAGAAATGTCCCATGGTGCCACAACCACATTGTTGCATTCGACGTTGACCCCTTCGTCCCTTCTCGCCATCAGGAGTGTCATATGAGTTATCAACTTCTATCTGATCATCAACATCATTACTAACATTTATATTGATATTTTACCGACTTGATGAAGTTATAATGCTCGAATCCGTATAATCATATATTGTGGTAAAAGGAGATAATGCAATCGGTGAGGTATCAAACCCTAGATACATTGGTGCATATGTTGAATACATCTGTGAAGCTGGTGTGAGAATAAGATTCGTGTCTACTAATCCTGGGTAATATGCATTAAATGTCGATATATATGGTGTAAATGGAGATGGCTCATTAGGCTTGGCAGATTAGGCATGTAACACCTTGCATATATGTCAGACGAACCTGCCACATTAGTCGAAATGTACATGGTAGAAGTACCACTAGTGAATGTAGGTAAACCCCCTCGTGATTGATCACCCTCTGCAGAGCTACTAGGCCGTCTCCTATGTGTATCCTCTTATAACACTGGTTCTTCATTAGGCAGAATGACTTCTTGTTGTGGCTGAACATTCATGTTTCGTCATTTACGAGCTATTCCTAAAACAATATTGGTGATTGCCTTGTGTTGTTGCTTCATTTTAACATATGATGCCATGGCTTTTTCCGAATCAGGTATGCTGTCAAAACGGATCCTCATTTGTTCTAGATGATAAACCTGAATGGTGTATATAATAACATAAACTTTTTGAAGAGATTATAAAATTCAAAAATTCTATTGTAATCTCATTCCATACCACATAGTCCCATGAAATTCATCACCATGTTGATAACCAGACTGTACGTACACATGCCCATGGCTTATGTATCTGTGTGTGATTTGTTCATACCAGTCCCTATATCCAGCAACTACAAGGGAATGACCACCTATATGCATTGATCATGTCCTATGCCCTACTATGATAAGCTTATATGCCGTAATGTCTAATCTTTGTATGTGTACCTCATACGATTCAAATGTGCAAACTATAATCTCTGGTATCTGGATCCGATGGAATGTCTTGTTGCATTCCAAACTGATGAAGTACCCGTTATGGATAATGCATTTCGACAATATAAAAAAAGATCAGGAACGTGATGTCCACAATCCATTGTTAAGTTCTTGGGGCAATGAGTCGATGTCTACATTAATATATGACTACCAAAAACTGCAAACAAAAAAATGCGTTAATTTATCTATTGGTAGTGTTTGTATTACAACATGAAACAACATAGTAAATTTACTCACTTGATGCTATGACATATCATCAAGAATGTCTCTAATAATATGTATGGAGTTACTACCAGTTTATGTGAATTCCAAATGACTACCCCACCTAAATAATACGAGTTACATCAACTATTATAATTTATACTTGTAATTATTTATTAGAATTATAAAAAACCCTATCTTTACATGTTATAAGAAAAGATTACACCGTATGGAGGAGCAGGAAGCTATTTTTCCTCATCAATTACGATTGGCCCAATTTCAACCTTGGGGCATATGGCTGAGGGGGTTAAACTTGGAATCCGTGAGCATTCCCAAATCTGCATTTTTGAAAGAAAACATAATTAATATAATCTTATAAATAATTTTCAATTAATTACATAACAGATCTAACGTTTACCAGTACAAGTTGCAAAGCAAGACCAATTACTTCTTTCCTTCTCTCCAATGAAGTGCACAACTCACAATACAAATGTGCCAAAATAACACTACCCCAGCTATAACTATGTGCCAAATCATATCCTCCAACTTCTGTAAATACAATAACTTCACAGTATGTCCATAGAAATCAGGACACATAATCCCCCTAACATCATTGATGGACACACCCGAGTATATTTTATTATGTCCTCTAGACTGCTATCATCAGTGAGTGAGTGGTTATGCAAATGCTCTTTCAGGATGCAATATACATGCGTGCACCCTAAGTTTGCGCTTAGTTAGTGTAAACCCCAACTGATGATGTCAATACTCCCGCCACTCAAATGTACTCCTATGATAATCTCTTTCAAATACTGAAATGCCATCTATACAAAGCCCCCATAACACTATAATATCTTGAAGTGTAATAGTGGCCTCTCCACAACGAAGATGAAATGTATGTGTCTCACGGTGCCATCTCTCAACTAGAGCCGTAATCAAGGGAAAGTCTAGCTTCATATTTTTGCACCTGTACACACCATAGAATCCTATATGATGCAACATAGAAACAACACGAGTATATAGGGGGCACAACTCCCAAAATGGGCCATCAACATGCATCACGCGAAGGGTGATATCAGGTTTCTGACAAATACATCCTCAAACCTATGTTGCGACTACAAACATAAGAGATGACCATCAATTGGACCATAAACTCATGTCTGGTCCATCTTCCAATTTTGATCCGACTAAAGTATCTTTTATTATTATTATTAATGGTAGTTATGTAATTTTAGAATAAATAATGTTTATTTTTTTAATTGGTCGATGAAGTTATAAGATAATTATAATAAGAGAACACCAAGAGACTAAGTTAAACTCTACTTTCATTTGTTTGATATAACGAAAACATGTATGTCAATTATATTTTTAAGTACTTTACATTTTGTTTTCTCTTTTGTCTATCTATGTATTCATATTTTGACTTAATTAATTTGTTAAATGAATTTAAAAAAAATAAAAAAATTAAATGCTTCAAACTTAATTAACAAAATCTAATTGTATTTGAATTTATTATTTTTAGTTAGGTAAGTTAAAATTAAGGAAAAAAAGTATAAATTTAATTAATAAATATTAGCTAAGATATAAAAATTATGTATAAAATTTATAAAAAATAAAATTTGTTATTGGGTATGGTTCGATAAACAGAAATAAAACCAAATACTAAAGTTTTGTGAAAAAAAAATCAAATACCAAATTTAATTTTTTTGTTCGACTTTGATAAATACTGAATTTTTAGTTTCGATTTGATAAAAGTGTGAATGTTTATTCCAATTCTTGATCTAACTAAAATACCCTTGTAATTTATTAATTTTAATGATAGTTATATAATTTAATAATTATGTAATTTTGGAATAAATAATACTTATTTTTTAATTGGTTAATGAGTTATAGGATAATTACAATTAGAGAACATCAAAAGTTTAAGTTAAACTCTACTTTTATTTGTTTGATAGTCCGAAAACATGTGTGAAAATTATATTTATAAGTACTTTACCTTTTATTTTATCTTTTGTCTATTTATGTGTTTATATTTTGATTCAATTATATTGGTAAATGAATTTTTGAAAAATAATAAAATAGTTCAAATTTAAATAACAAAAGCTAATTGCATTTTGAATTTATTATTTTTAGTTTGGTAAGTTAAAATTAAGGAAAAAATTATAAAATTAATTAATAAATATAAACTAAGATATAAATATTATTTATAAAATTTGTAAAAAATAAAATTTGATATTGGGTATGGTTTGATAAACCAAAATATAACACCAAAATTAAATCAAATACTGAATTTTCATGAAAATAAAATACCAAATCTAATTTTTTTATTTGACTTTGATAAATGCGAATTTTCAATTTCGATTTGATAATAGTATGAATGTATCTTTCAATTTTTGATACAGCTAAAATACCTTTTTAATATTAGTTAATTTAATAGTAGTTATGTAATTTAATAATTATGTAATATTTGAACAAATAATGCTTATTATTTTAATTGGTCAATGAAGTTATAAGATAATTACAATAAGAGAATACCAAGAGTCCAGGTCAAACTTTACTTTCATTTATTTGATATTTCGAAAATATGTGTGAAAATTATATTTATAGCTTATAAGTACTTTATCTTTTGTTTTCCTTTCAATCCATTTATGTGTTCATATTTTGATTTAAATATCTTGCTAAATGAATTTTAAAAAATATCAAAAAAATAAATAGTTTAAATTTAAATAACAAAATCTAATTGTATTTTGTATTTATTACTTTTAGTTTGGTAAGTTAAAATTAAGGTAAAAAAGTATTAAAATTAATTAATGAATATAAACTGAGATATAAATATTATTTATAAAATTTGTAAAAATTAAATTTGATATTGGGTATGGTTTGATAAACCGAAATAAAACACCACCAAATATTTATTTTTTATGAAAATAAAATCAAATACCAAATCTAATTTTTTTGTTCAATTTAGATAAATGCCGAATTTTCAGTTTCAATTTGATAAAAATGTGATTGTTTCTTCAATTTTTGATGCAACTAAGATACCTTTTTAATATTATTTATTTAATGGTAGTTATGTAATTAATAATTATGTAATATTGGAACAAATAATGCTTATTTTGTTAATTAGTCAATGAAGTTATAGAATAATTACAATAAGAGAACATCAAGAGTTCAAGTCAAACTTTACTTTTTTTTTATTTGATATTCCGAAAACATGTGTGAATATTATATTTATAAGTACTCTACCTTTTGTTTTTTCTTTTGTCCATGTTCATATTTTGATTCAAATATTTTGCTAAATGAATTTTAAAAAATATTAAAAAATGAATAGTTCAAAATTAAATAATAAAATCTAATTATATTTTGTATTTATTACTTTTAGTTTGGTAAGTTAAAATTATGGAAAAAATTATAAAATTAATTAGTAAATATAAACTGATATAAAAATTATTTACAAAATTTGTAAAAATTAAATTTGATATTGGGTATGGTTCGATAAACCAAAATAAAACACTAAAATTAAATCGATTAATGAATTTTTATGAAAATAAAATCAAATACCAAATCTATTTTTTTTGTTTGATTTTGATAAATGCCTAATTTTTAGTTTCAATTTGATTGAATCGATTTATCGAATTGTTATTACCCCTATAAAAAAGTCACATTAAATTAGAATTGAAAAAGATATGACACACTATATGAAAATTATTTTACTGTGAAATATACCTATTTAAATAAATTAAATATACCTCACAATATCCAGTCTAATCAATTTCATTAAAATAAATATGAAAATAACATCTATTTTTTATACCAATTGAAAGTCACATTCCACTGTTGTATTTATAATTTTGGTTATTCCACTTCTTGAAAAAATAGAATAGATCAAAACTTATATATTAAAGTGCATTCACAACTAAAATTGAATTTTTTTCAAATCATGGGATTAAATTTGCAAGACCTCTTGAATTATAAGAGTAAAAATATATTTTTCTGTACTTGGAGATACAAAAATAATTATTCAATTAAAAAAATATTTGAATAAAACATATGCTTTCTCAAGCCATCTACATCTGAATTTTATATTATCTTCACCAATTTGCTAATTTATTCTAAAACATGTGTGAAAATTATATTTATAAGTATTTTATCTTTTGTCCATTTTTGATTATATGATTTTATTAAATGAATGTTTTAAAAATAAAAAAAATAAAAAAGTTCAAAATTAAGTAACAAAATCTAATTGTATTTTGAATTTATTATTTTTTAGTTTGGTCAGTTAAAATTAAGAAAAAATATAAGATTAATTAATAAATATAAAATAAGATATAACAATTATTTATAAAATTTGTAAAAATTAAAAATCAATATTTTGTATGATTTGATGAGTCAAATTAAAATTAAAATATCTATTTTTATATCAATTCAAAGGCACATTTCACTGTCATATTTGTAATTTGGTTATTCCATTTTCTGGAAAAAAGAATATAACAAAAACCTAAAGTGCATTCATGACTAAAATTCAATCTTTTTGGAACCATGAGACTATTACAAAAAATAGTTAATTAATTGATAGAGTATTTGATTCCTTTAATATTTGCTTTCTCAAGCCACTATATTTGAATTTTATATCATATTACCAATCATAAGATCATATTCCAAAAACAATGTTATCCCTTATATTTTATATATTTTATGCACAAAATTCAAAATATATTTTAATAATTTGACTTATCTTTTGCCGTCGCAATCATAGTAGCCCGATTGCCATTGCATTTGATATTTGACTTAATAATATTTTTTTTACTTTTGGAAAATCACTCTTGGAGTCACTTCATGAAAAAATAGATCTTTTGGGTTGATCATTTAATCTAATAAATTCTATTTATACTATTTTATTGTCAGTTTGAATATTATAGTTTCTATTGACTTTGTCTCTCTACTTTTCTTCCAAATATTATTTTTCTTCTTTAGACACGAAAACGTGCTTGTCACTTGTATTTTCTAGAAATGGTATTTTCCCCCAAAATATCAAATTATTTATTAAATATTTAGATAACCCTGAACCCTTACTGTTACTAATTACAACATAATAATGTCGACAAGATATCTAAAGTTGAAATGTCTCTCACTAACCATAATAAAATAATATTAACAATATATCTACAATTGATAAAATATTTTCCACAAAATATACACATTTTTATCTCCTCCAAACGACTGAAAATGAAACCAAACAAAGCCTAACTTTTTTCAGTAAAATCAAATATGGCAAAAATAAGTTGAATGAACCTTCATACTGTATCCACATTTCAACATAAATATTTTAAAAGAAAATATATATTACATTAAATAGAAAATAATTTTGTACTACGTTTACTTGTGTGTTTCTTGATCCTTTTACAAATTATTCTACTAAACCAATTATAGGATTGATAAAATTGGAGCATTTTTAAAAGTATATATAGGGGGTAAAATGAAATTAACAATAAATTTTTAAGGTAATTTAATAGAGATAAAATATTATTATGTCTATATATTATTACAGTATTACAAAGCTATATATAACTATATTTTTAACTCAATCTCTTCTTTATTTTCATTTCTTAGCAAAATCTAATTGTATTTTGAATTTATCATTTTTAGTTTGGTAAGTTAAGAGTAAAAAAAAGTAAAAAACTAATTAATAAAAATAAAATAAGATAAAAATATTATTTATAAAATTTATAAAAATTAAATTCTATATTTGGTATAGTTCGATAAATTGGAATAAAAAAATTAAAATAAAACTGAATACTGATTTTTCATAAAAAAAATTAAATATCAATCAATTTTTTTTGTTCAACTTTGGTACTAAAGAATTCTTAGTTTTGAATTGCTATTTTTTTTAATCTTTGAAAAAACAAGTGTCGCCTATAAATTATGAGCTGAAAAAGAGTTCATTGCTTTGTTTCAATGTTAACTGCAAAATAATTTTTTGTAATACTTCAATTTATATTTTTTTAAAATACTTAAATTATCCATGTTAAGTTCAATTTATATTCTTTTCCTTGAGTTTATATATTTTTAATTAATAAAATTAGAATAAATTAAATTATAAAAAATATCATTTATATACACTAATTGCATGATTTTGAAGTTATTAATATTCATCAATATGCCAAACTTAAAAATAAAAACACAATCAACCATCAAACAAGATTTTATGTTTGCTTGTTGGTGTAATGATATTGCTAGCTCTACATGCACTTTTACTGTCAAATATTATGCACCAACAGATGTGAGAGTTCTTTGGGATATATAACAATGTCTAAACATTTCAAAAAATAATCATAAACCTCATCTTAACTACAAGTTGTCAAAAAATTGAAAAATCTGAATTTTTTCTTGGAGAGCATGGAAAAAAAATATATTAGTTTATATGATCTTTCAAACACTCTTATTAATATAGATAATATGAACAATAATTTTTCAAGAGAGGTAAAAATAAAATATCAATAGAAATACCTTTAGAAAATTATAAAGTACAGTTAAAGTTGAATCCTGAACAACATAAAACTTTTATAATAATATTAGATTGCATACAAAAGGGCAAGATTTTTTACTGATGGGCCATGTGGACTACAAATTTTTTTTTATACCATACATTGTTAGCTCATCTTAGATCCAAAAATCAAATAGCACTTGTAACCGCAACATCTGGAGTTGCTGTCACAATAATGGAATGGGATAGAACAACACATTCTCGCTTTAAAACACCAATAGATGCAATTGAATCAAGTCAGTGTCCACTATGTCCAAGCAACTATTCTTTTGGGATGAAGAACCAATGTCAAAATGATGACTACCAAGAATATTGATAAATTATTGAAAGACGTAATGGGAAATGATGAAGAATTGGTGAAAAATTGAAAGTTTTTTGTGAAAATTTTAGACAAGCGATAATCTATCAAACTATTTCTACAGGTTTGGTGAAATCATATTTGTGGTCCAAAATGAAAAAAAAATTACGTTATCATAGAACATGAGTCGAGAAATTATCCAAACTTTAGTGAGTTTTTACTTGGAATTGGAAAAGGTGAGAAATCAAGTGATACTAAAGGTAATATCAAAATTTCAGAAGAGATGATTATTGAGTATGACAATGAAGAAACTTAATATTATGGCTTAGTAAGGCTATTTTTCCAACCTTAACTAAGAATGCCTATTCAACTCATTACATGACAAGTCGAGCACCGAGAAGCAAAAACTTTTAACAGTTTTGATGAAGTTATTGATGACAGAAATTACTATTATGAAGATGATGTTTTGAGCTCTTTAACTCCAAATGACTTGTCTCTTCATAAATTGGAGTTGAAAAACAAATTGTCCAATATTTTTTTTGAGGAATCTGGACCTATATAATGAATTGAGCAATAGTACAAGAATGAAATGCAGGATTTCAAGAAAAACATAATTGTTATAAAGATTTGTGTTTGGACAATATAATGAAAAACTTGTCTTTATACTTTAAGTGCCACTTTCCTAACTGAAAATGAAGGTTATCCATTTCAATTTACACGTAAACAATTTCATATAAAACAATTCCAAAAGTTAATGTCAATTTGCTTCATTCAATATATTTTCAATGCTAGTTATATATTGCTCTTTAGAGAAACTTCAATATCTATAACCAATAGTTGATTAAGCAAGACACCTCAAATGTAAAAAGAAAACATAGACTAAAACTATTGTGTATAGACAAGTTTTGAGTGTAGGTTCAATTTTTTTTCCTTCAGTAATACATTACTTATTATTAATAATAACTAATATTTTATTTTATTAGGAAAAAATAATATTGAAGTATGATTCACTGTAGTATAAAATTCTGATACCTAATAATCATGTAATATGAAGAAAATTTCAGTATTCAAGTAATTAAAGAAAAATAATTTGATTAGTTATGATGGTTATACTCAATTAAAGTAATTTATAATATTATGTATATGCCATATGTATACTGAGTAATATGTAAAAATTGACAAATAATTCTGTAGATTCTTGAATATTATATATATATATATTACTTAATTTTTAATCCCAAACCCTAATCCTTTCACATAGTTCCACATGTCTTTATCATTAAAGAATAAATATAGCTAAATTATAGTTTTATTTATGTTCATAAAATGGATATTTTTTAACATTAATTATCTATCTTGCTTAACATTTAGATTTCTCTATACAACAAGTATTGCCTACAAAGTATGAGTTGGAGAGAGTCTTTTGCTTTATTGCAATGTCATATCGATCAATACTTATTTTATGAAACATTTTCAAATATTTTACTTTTATTGATTATATTTTATTTAAAGTTTTGTAATTTGTGAAGTATCTAAGTTTACTCAAATAAATTATTAGATAATACAATTAATATACTAGAATCATATAAATTACGTGCAACGCAAGGGTTACTAGTTTACTTAAATATACATACACACACACACACACATATATATATATATAAACATGAATTGAAATATATATACACATATATACTTATATTATATATACATGCATTGAAATATACACACACACATATATTTATATAATATATATAGCATACACTTAAATATATATATATATATGTAAACATATACTTAAATACATATTTATATAAACATATATATATATATATTTAAGTATATGTTTATATATATACTATAAGTATATATATATATATACATACGTATATACATTTACTCTATGAATATATATAAACTTATACATATAAACATATACTTAGGTATAATTATATTATTTATATAAATAATAGAGTTATATTATTTATATAATTGTATATTTATATTTATAAATATACATACATATTATTTATACAAACTTCCCATGTTTTTACTCTAAGAGAAACTAAAGTACATTATTTCAAGGCTACACTACCAAAAATACGACAAAGTGTCCAAAACAACGAGATCATCGACATTGAGAAGATGACATTTGTTGTCTTGCCCGAGCTTGTGGCCAATCCATTTTCATTTTAAATGTGCGTAGTTTTATCTTTGCCTACTAATTTGGTATGACGCAGAGAAGGGTTATGGACCAACTCAAAATTGGGGGTATCCTAATATTCCTCCCCCATTATGGGCTCGAACAGCATGCTGTAGTATGGCTTCATAAATATTTTGGCGTTTAACCCATATGTTCGGTGTACTTGTATCACATGTGAGCAAGAATTCCAAACTAGACCCATTTACCACATGAGCATTCCCCTGATTTTAGCTTCACAACATGGGTAATAGTCCCACATCCATATTTGCATTGTGTTATAATAGAAGCTGTATATTCTCTGTGATCGAATATCTGAACAGTATGTTGAATTGAGTGATAGTCCCAGTGTGCATACTTCGCAAATGGATAGTCAGGTCATTCTTGGTTGTTTTTGATCATTCTAGCAGCCTTCTCATGCCGCTTAAGAAAATATTTCACACAACGATCAAAAGTCATATGCACAATACCCATGATTGGAAGGCGACAAACACCCTTCATAACTCTATTCATGGACTCTGGCGTGTTTGTTGTCAAAATACCACCACGCCATCCTCCATCATGAGCAAGAGTCCACTGAGACTTATCAATCTGGCTCAAATAATCAAAAGCCCTCTGTTTAATGCTTTTGATCTCCTCCATCGTGCAACCAAACTTACTTATTTGATTTTGAACACCAACTTTCCAACACATGTCTTTGATGTGGATATTTTTGAAATGCTTGCTAAAATTTGAACACACGTCTGAGGCAAAATCAATGAACTCCACGAAGAGGGGTGAACTCAGGTATGCATTCAACAATCCAAGAAGGCCATGATGTCAATCAAAAATCAAATACATGCCTTCGACCCCTCTAACAATGTGTTTAGCCACCATCTCTAGGAACCATTTCCAAGACATAAAGGTTTCTTCATCTACGATTGCATAAGTAAGAGGAAAAACCTGATAGTTTGCTTCTATGCCAATAGCTATCAATAACTTATGCTTGTATTTCATATATTTAGAACCCTTCTATATATGGATGGAAAGCCCATAATGTATAATTGAGCATCTTCTTTCCTGATGTCTGGTTATCATGATGATTTCATTTAACAATTGTGCCTGAATTCTATTTTTTGCAAATCTCCCATGAACTTAGGCAGCTTGGTTACTAAGCTCTCCCAAGTTCCGTACACATTTTCAATTGCACGCCTCAGGCTGTACTATGCTTTCGCATAAGAAATCTCAAATTCATACTTATCTTTGACTATTTGAATGACATACTTTATATTGTATGCTGGATCACATCGAACAATTCCTGACAAGCAACTAGCAATCATATTTTTATCCAAGTTTCCATTCTCAAGAGACAAATCACTCAAATGAAAATTGTGAGGCCTTCCATACCTTGTGAATTTGAATAACCCAATTTTTTCTTTCAATATTGCTCGAAGGTACCATCTGCAGGAGTAATCCGATGTGCTTTGTTTGTATACCACTCTCCACAACTTCGGTGTGCTCTGAGTCACACGATACTTGCACTTTACAATCCGAACAGAATAATATTTAACAACTGGTTGCAAACGCAACTTGTCTTTGAAGACCTTATGGAGATGCATTATTCCTTTAGAGTAATTATAAAACCTCCCCCATTTACCAGTTGGGATATTAATCGAATCAACAAAGATTTCAGGATGTGTCACTGAACATAATGGTATGATTGGATAAATGACTCTTTCATCGGTTGTGGAGGGCATTTGTGCATTAGTCGACACTTGCTGTTGGGTTGATGTTCCCACACCATGATGTGCAAAAGTCTCAGTCTCAGACATTGCATTAATGTCACCCCCATTCTCGTCATCCATGGAAGGAATTCCTTCTGGTTCAGACTAAATATCATCTCCAAAATGACCAAAACTACCTGCTTAAGGCTCAGGGGCAACATCATCCGTTCGAGCATTATTTGGTTCTCTAACACTATTTTATTCCACATTATGTTGCCGACCTCCACGTGTCTCTTGATTAGAAGTAGAAGTGTGGACAAAAGTCATGAATCCCAACACTTACCAAACCTACTGTGACTATAGGCAAATCAGGCATATCGTCTTATGTTAAACGAGACACATATGGGCCCCTATCAATGCTCATTTGCATCTCTGGAAGAATGTTAGTCTGAATTTGTTATGTCTCTATATAAAGTTCCAGGTGACTAATCTCATTGTTTGGGTCCAGAAAAATCCTAAATTATGGTCATCGTTTATGGGTACAATGATTTGCTTTGCCTCCATCATGTCACTGGAAAAATATATTGCATATACTTTTAACAAGTATTGATTGTTGTCCATGCTAGTTACTTCATACAATTTCGACAATAACTCCCCAATCTAATTCTACGAAATATTATTTTAACTCTTGATGGACGACGATCATATTCCACAGATCCAGAGTTTTGCAATAAATCACCTCCCCAATACAACAACACTTGAATTTTGTTCCGACGTGACATATCTTCAAAATATAATTGTAATTATTCACTAATTAAAAGATATGAACGTGCCTACAATATTTACATTAAATCAAATTTTCACAAAAAGTTTGAACTCTAAATTGAAAATTATATTTGTGCAAAAAAAATAATCACAAATTGTAATTCGCCTATGAAAATTATCAATAGAAATTTTGAATTACACACATATAAATGCACATTATTAAGTTAAATTTCATATATAAAAATATATTAATGATAGTACAATTTTTTTTTTATATTAAGTACACCAACAATTAGTTTGGAACCTCAACCACTATCAGGACTATTACATCTAATTTGTTACTAATAAATTGTTACACAATACTATTATTATTATTATTATTTGCCATTTTTCTTGGTTGAAAAATTCACTATCAACCAATTATTATTAACAAATGAGGGTTGGTATAAAATGGTATAAAAAGAAGAACGCATGTCCTAACATTGAAGGCCATGTTATCTTGAGACACAAAGGATATTGTATGTTCATTTGTCCATCATTGGCAAATTAAGATTGTCCATCATAGAAGGTACATTTTGGAGTGATAACCATAATAATTGTCAAAAAGTAAAAAGAATTTTTCACTCCCAATAAATAGTCTTTGAATATAAAAAAACTCAGTGCATGATAGAGCATAATCACAGAAATAGAGTAATGAAAGATCCTTAACATCTCGAATAACAAATTATCTACTCAGGATAAAAAAAAACTTAACACAAAAAACAAGCATATGAAACAAGTAGCAATGTATGCATCCATGTAAATTGTTCCTGAATATCATGGATCATTTATTTTATGAAAAACAAGTAGAAGTAATGGCAACACCAAATAAAAAAAAAAGAAGAAGAAAAACGCACATAAATTGCTCCTAAAAGCTCTTTTATACACCCCCCCCCCCCCCAAAAAAAAAAAAAAAAAAAAAAAAATAAAAAAATTCTATTATTTCACATATATTCTAATACATTATTGTTATTGTTATATTGCAACTAATTTTTATTATACAAATTAGAAATTAAGAATAATATTATTAAAGATACCTTTTTTTCTGAATAATTGTAGATTTCCTTCGAATTTCTCAAAATGAACAATTCCACTTCAAAAAAATTAAATTATATTATAAATTTTTTTAAAACATAATAAAACTCAACATAACATAAAATTAAAGTTCTCACCTTTCTTATAACTGAAGACCGATGAAAGATAAAGGAAGAATTTTAAAAAAGAAGAAGAAGAGAGCTTTGCGGGAATTTGAGGGAATGTGAGAAGAGGGAATGGAGAGGCACCAAGCCCCTTTCATTTACGAAAATTGTAATGCTTTTTAAAGCCAAAAGACAGTTTGACCGGCTTCAAAACTGGTCAAACCAACTTTCAAAGTTATGCTGGTTTTTATTTTTTAAATTATGAAAGTGCCCCTTCAAGAGGCGCCTTCAGAAGGCTCCTTGTATTATTTTATCAATTTTTTTTTTTAAATTGTGCTATTTTGATAATTTTTTTTGAATTAATATTAAATTATTAAAAAACCCTGAAAAAACCTGAAGGCGGGAATTTGTAATGAAACCATCTCTGACAGAGGGTGTTACCGTGTTAGGCGTAATTTATCCAAATTAGAGGATTTCTTTTTTAGTATTTTAACCAAATTTCAAGGGTGTCTGTGTGTTTGTTCATATTTATTTCCTCGAAATGACAGAATGTTTGTCTTTTGTCCGCGTATAACTGAGGAACATTTGATGTCCAAAACCTATCCAAAAAATCACTCGGTATTTGGCGTGTTCAGAAATTTAAAAAAAAAAAACAAAAAATTCAATATTGGATCGACACAACATGAGATATGGTTGATGGCGAGTCCAATACGTTTCCGGACACGATTGGTTCTTTTTTCTTATTTTTAAAGTATACGAGTTTAATAAAAAAATAAACAAAACATAAAAAGTTACTAAAAATAAGTAAAAATAAAAAAGTGTTGCCAAATCAAAACTCACTTTTCCTATATATTTTTTTATAGTTAGACATTTTTTTATGTAGATCTTTACAAACTACATACATATATGTACGTATATCTATTTATATATATAATATATCTGCAAGTGCGGGGTGTTTGCTTTCAACCATGTCGTGTCCTAATATTTTCAAGCATTAACGTGCTCTGTATGGTAGAAAAAGTGTCCGTGTATCATGGATGAAAACTAAACTCCTAGAAAGAACCTGAACAGTGGACGTTCTATTAGAAGAATTACAAATATGAATTTTACGTCTCCTGTCCTCATGTGAATTTTTCTTATGATTGTTAGCTTTATCTATATATTCCCGCCTTGGAATATTTTCATTCAAGATTCCCTGACACTGAAGCATACAAAAATATAAATCTATTTATGAAAGTATCATACATGTATTTTGAATATTTAAATAGTTAAAAATAATCATCTTCTTAAATGTAAACTGAGATTTTCAAACATGGTTAAATTACAAAAAAATGAAATAAAGAAAAAAATTACCATGTTTGTAAGTTTATGCACATGCAAATATAAAATGGAACTTATACATGTATTTTGAATAATTAAATAGTTAAAAGTAATAACCTTCTAAAATCTATATTAAAAACTCACTACTAAATTTTCTTTATGTGATGACGAATTGATATGAATGATTGTTTATATATTAACATTTTCTAAAGAAGTCCAATTGCAAAAAGAAATCAAAGAGTATCTAATGCAGACATATATGCAAATATACAAATAAATATTTATTAATTCTGTATATTTATTCATCAAAACAACGTAAAAGGATCAAGAAAAATAAAAGTAAATGTAATTCCAAAATTTGATCTAACATCAATTACTTTTTTCCAGTTGTAGTGATAGTATCTACTGCTCAGATATTATTGTAATAAAAAATAATTAATTTGAATGTCTTCACATGTTATGCTGATTTTTTTTTTATTTGGTTTGTCCCCAAATTTGATATAACTTCAATTATTTGTTTGCAATGTAATTAGTAAAAATAAACCATAAAGGTTTCACATATAATTATTAAATAAAAAACATGAAGCAAAGTAAACTATTTCTTTACCAAAACCAAGCTTATTACGATGATAATATTTATAATTACTATTTATCGATTCATGTATTTATTTGAAGTAGCAACTTTGTATTTTAATCTATGCCAAAACATAAATCATACAAAATGAAAGATGAATAGGATCAATAAAAGAACAATTGTTAATTTAATAAAAATATAAAAAATATTTACACAAGAAATATTTTTATTTTCACTCCATAATCATAAACATAAATTCAAACGTTATGTACCTTGTTTTTGTCCAACACTACTTTCACTGATTATAGATATCGATCAAACACAACAAGCAATGTGGGCTTGAATAGTGAATTTCTTGGCGGCAAGCTTTTTAATGTTTTGATGCCATCATCTCTCACTTGGAAAAAGAAATGGATATGGCAATGGGTCATAATATCCCTAATGATGCTTTATTCTATGATTGTAGCCTCAACGTGTATGGACTATAATGTCTCGTTAAAATAGTATATTAGCATATTTCCTTCAACCCTTATTGCCACAACATGATCAGGTATTGGCAAAGCATACACTCTTTGACCTAATTTTATATGTTCTAGGATATGAAGTTGAATATTATTCATTGAAGGATAATTCTTTAATCTTCTGAAGATTTTTACATATGAATTTACTTCTACAACTTTTATTATGAGTTTTTCTTTTTTTTTTTACAATTTGTTCAAACTTCGATGGCCTCTTCTAACTGAAAAGTAAACAATTCATATAATTCATCAAGAACTTCAATAGGTGCAAGTTTAAATTTTACATTATTGCAACAAAAAGTTAGATGTGCATACTCAAATCTTATAGCACCACAATTAATGCAATTGGACATTTTTTTAAACTCATGTATCTCCGAACATATGGGTTTAAAAAATATTGAACCTAAAAAAAAAATAAAAATCCACATATCTAGATCTTAGTTAAGTAAAAAGATTGCTTCAATATTCTATATTTACTGAATTTTTTTAAAATACTAACCTTTTGAAGCAAATGGAATCACTTGAGCTTTAAAAAGAAATATAACATGTGAATTCTTCTTATGATTCTTAAGTTTTTCTATATATTCCCACCTCTATATAGTACTTAGATTAGAATATTTCCTTTTCATTCTATCAAGATTCCTATGTCATTATGAAAGGCAAGCTAATTTTTAGGCGCATCATATATATGTAACATTAACTTCATTTCCACATGAGTCTATGAAACCAACGTTACATGATCCCATTATTCCATTGCCTTGTATTATTTTGCTGAAATCAGATTACATTATTCAAATTCCAAGCAGCCACATATACTGCACTATTTTTATTTATATAAACCATTGTGGTCTGATCAGCAAGCACCGAGAAGCGGCTTGAATTCCTCCAGTTTCTTGACGTGCGCGCACGGCTGCACCCACACCTTGGCCTCATAATATTTGTTCTGCTTGTGACAATTCACTGTGACGGACGCCTCCAGTGTTAAGTAGAACATTTCCCCGGGAACTGGCCCGACCACCACTTGCACCGCCGCGTTCGTTACCATCTTAAATTCCAAGTTTGCATGCTGAAACCACCACCACCATCAATAATAATGTCAGAGATATGAATACTGAAATTAAATCCATATAATGAGGAACAAAAAAAGGGAACAAGCGTAACGAAAAAAACCAACCATAATTAATCTGACGAGCAATGCAAAAATAAAACAAGGGAACAAAAAAATACATGTTTCTTGTTGTATTCAGCGACGGCAAAACGACCAAGTTGTTCTACTTGGTGGCTGATCGGAACCTTCTGAATACATTCCGTTGCCATTTTCGTAATAATACACTGATGAAAAAGAAAACTCTATCTGTAACTGTGTGTGAGTATGTGTGTGAATTGAAGATGGCAACAAGCACTGGTATTTATAGGGGAGGGGAGGGGTAGCAACGGAAGGAAGAATCGCAAGTCGCTGTCTAATGAAGTTTATCCAAACGCCGAGAATATAAAGTGAGCGATAAAGTTGATACCCTTTTGTTTGTTCTATATAACTTTGTTGGGAAGTGTCAATTATGGAATTTTCTCTTTTGGAAGCATGAAATTCAACTTTGGTACGTAAATTATTGTGCAATTATCATATTGATACATGAATTATTAGAAATTGTTAAATTGGTATATTTTCATTTGAGATTAGGCAAATATTGTTATGACTAGTTTGCTTCCATATAAACGATTTAATTCTCATATTAAAAAATCATTCATTTTGCCCCTTGAATTATAAACTTTGTACCAAATATCCCCTTAAACAAAATTGAGGAGAAAACACTAACCCATTCGAACTATCTGGTTTTCATACATCATTCTTTAAACTTTTTCTTTTTTGACATTTAACCCTTCACACTACATGGATTTTACCATTTGCCATCTAAAACACATTGCCGACAGAATATTACATCGAGATTCACTCACGTTTACGGCACATGTTACATTTTCGCACTTTGTTATCCAAACTTTGCATGATTTCTCTATTTGCCACATCACTTTAAAGAATTTAAAAAAAATTATGTAAATGCATGTGCTTTACCTTTTTTTCTATGACTCATTCACAAAAAATAAATTTAATTAACACTTATTAATATAAAATATATATTGTTTGTAAAATTAATTTTTTGTTTATTCCTTTTTAATTTCTTGAATTAGAATTCTATTCTATAATCTATTTCAATAAATTTTAAATTGATGAATTATAATTATAAATTGAAAAAAAGACAACATATATAACCAATTATTTATCAATTTTGATGCGGATAAAATTATAGATATACACCAATGTATCAATTTGAACATATTAGAATATGTTTTAAAAAAATAGTCTAAACTCACGTAAAATTAAAAAAGATAAAGGTATTATGATTTAATGCAATTGATTATTTTTAAATTTAATATTTTATTATTGCTACATCTTTATAGAATTTTGCTAATTTATAATTATAATTTCTTTTAATTTGAAATTTAATAAAGTAAATTAAAGAATAGAATTCCTATTGTCGAATAGGAATAAACAAAAAAAATTAATTTTACAAACAACATATTTTTATTAAAATAAGTAGTAAATAAATTTAATTTTGTGAATTAATAGAAAAATAGATAAAGTGTATATATATACATTTTTTTTTCGTTTAATTTTTTTAATTGAGGTGGCAAAGTATGAAATTGTGCAAAGTTTGGGTGGCAAAGTGCGATAACTTAAACATGTGTCTCGCACGTGAGGGAATTTCTACAGAATATTACGCCGCTGATTTGTTTTAGATGACAAACTGTAAAACTCGTGTAGTCTAGAGGGTAAAAAACAAAGTTTAAAGGGTGATGTGTGAAAAATTAGATAGTTCGGATGAGTTAGTTTTGGATAAATCCTAAAAACTCCCTTGGTTACGAAAATAGCCTAAAATCTCTCTCGTATTTTTAAAAAATTAACAAAAACCCCCATATTCCTTCAAAGATGACGGATGTGTTGTGCTCCCTTAGTTACGAAAATAGCCTAAAATCTCTCTCGTGTATTTAAAAAATTAACAAAAACCCCCCTATTCCTTCAAAGATGACGGATGTGTTGTGCACACTGGAAATGAGAGTGAGATTCGAAAAATCCTTTATTTGACTAAATTTGACCATGCAAATGACTAATATACCCCTTTTAATACTATATATATGATTGCTTCATTGGCTGAATTTGAATCTGAAAATGACTACTATACCCTTTTAATTAAGTGATAGTATGATTTCCTTTTGAATATTTTAGCTAATTGAATATTTTTTATCTTTAATATAATATGATTCAATACAAGTCAAGAGTAACCTGAGATAATATCTTCCACCTTCAATAGTATTTATACGCCCAAACACATCTCTTTTTTTATTTCTTTCCATCTAAATATCTTGTTTATCCAATACAAAATGCACCGAACATTCATTTTTTCAAGTATGATCAATTTGTAAATGTAAAATAGATCAATAAATGTAGAAGTCCACTATATTTTTTACTTATTCAAATATAATTAAGTAAAAATGTGATTTTGCAACTTTTATTTTTTTTAGTATTTACTTTTTAAATTATAAATTGTCAAAATTAATCTTTCTTAGTCAATTCTTTCAACTCCATCCAAATTACTTAATAGAGGTAACTAAACTAATTCATAAAAATTAATTAAAAATTCTAAACTAAACTTACACTATTCCATATAATATTGCTTAGTGAAAGAATTAAATAACAATATCAGAAATATTTACACAATAAATATTTTTAGTATATAATCATAAACATAAATTCAGACGTTATGTATCTTGTTCTTGTCCCACATCACTTTCAGTGATTGTAGATGGCAATCAAACACAACTTGTAATATGGGCTGGAATAGTGGATTTCTTGGGAGCAAGCTTTTTAATATTTTGGGGCCATTATGTCTCACCCATTGGAAAAAGAAGTGGATATTACAAAACTTTAAATTGCTAACCTTTAATGCCACATGGAATCACTTTAGCTTTGAAAAGCAATGTAGCATGTGAATTTTTTTTATGATCGTTAATTTTATCTATATATTACTTAGATTGGAATATTTCCTTTTCATCCAAACAAGATTCCATGACACTGTAGCATAAACAAATATAAATCTATTTATGAAAGTATCATACATGTATTTGAAATATTTAAATAGTCAAAAGTAATCATCTTCCCAAAGTTAAACTGAGATTTTCTAAATGGCTAAAGTGTAAACCCCTCGTTATGAAGATACAAGTTCTTTGTCTAATTTCACACCAAATGAGGTAAAAAAAATATGCAATTGAATGGACAAATATTTGTTCAAAATCCGACGTCCTCTTTTGACTGATAAGTAACAACTCAAATAATTCATCGAGAACTTCAATTGGTAGAAATTTAATTTTTTCATTATCGCAGCAAAAAGTCGGAGGCGCATACTCAAATCTTATAGCGCCGCAATGAATGTAATTGAGCATTTTTTCAACTAATGTATCTCCGAACATACAGGTTCATAAATTATTGAACCTTAAAGAAACAAATTCAATATCCAAGATTTTAGTTAATCAAAAAGCTTGTTTCAATATACTATATTTATTGAAAAACTTTAAATTACTAACCTTTAATCCCACATGGAATCACTTTAGCTTTAAAAAGCAATGTAACATGTGATTTCTTTTTTATGATTGTTAATTTTATCTATATATTCCTGCCTCTATATAGTACTTAGATTGGAATATTTCCATTTCATCCAATCAAGATTCCTTGACACTGTAGCATAAAAAATATAAATCTATTTGTGAAAGTACTGTATTTGCTTGGGTATTAAGCCTGGAAGGTCGTGATACATCATTTCCTGTGCTCGAAAAGTGTAAACCCCTCGCTATGAAGATACACGTTCTTTATCTAATTTAACACCATATGTGGTAAAAAAATATGCAATTGAATGGACCAATATTTGTTCGAAATTCGACGTCTGCTTTTGAGTGATAAGTAACAACTCATATAATTCATCGAGAACTTCAATAGGTGCAAATTTAATTTTTTCATTATCTCAGCAAAAAGTCGGGGACGCATACTCAAATCTTGTACCACCGCAACGAATGCAATTAGACATTTTTTCAACTAATATATCTCCGAACATATAGGTTCATAAAGTATTGAACCTTAAAGAAAAAAATCAATATCCAAAATTTTAGTTAAAAAAAAAGCTTGTTTCAATATACTATATTTATTGAAAAACTTTAAATTACTAACCTTCAATGCCACATGGAATCACTTTAGCTTTAATAAGCAATGTAACATGTTAAATTTTCTGATGATTGTTAACTTTATCTATATATTCTCGCCTTTATATAGTACTTAGATTGGAATATTTCCTTTTCATTCAATCAAAATGCCTTGACACTGTAGCATAAAAAATATAAATCTTGTAATGAAAGTATCATACATGTATTTTGAATATATAAATAGTCAAAAGTAATCATCTTCCTAAATTTAAACTGAGATTTTCCAATTGGTTAAATTACAAAGAAAAAATAAAAAATAAAAAATAAAAAATAAAAAATTACCATATTTGTAAGTTTATGCGCATGCAAATATAAAATGGAACTTATACATGTATTTTGAATAATTAAATAGTTAAAAGTAATAACCTTCAAAAATCTACATTAAAAACTCACGACTAAAATTTCTTTACGTGATGACGAATTGATATGAATGATTGTTGATATATTAACATTTTCTAAAGAAGTCCAATGGCAAAAGAAATCAAAGAGTATCTAACGCAGACAGATGTGCCAATATACATATATATATTTATTAATTCTGTATATTTATTCAACAAAAAAAAAAAATTAAAGGATCAAGAAAAATAAAAGTGAATGTAGTTCCAACATTTGATCTAACATCAATTACTTTCTTCCAATTGTAGTAATAGTATCTACTGCTCAGATATTGTTCTAATAAAAAATAATTAATTTGAATGTCTTCACAGGTTATGCTGATTTTTTATTTGGTTTATGCCCAAATTTGACATAACTTCAATTATTTGTTTGGAGTATAAGTAGTAAAAATAAACCATAAAGGTGCAACATTTAATTATTAAATAAAAAACATGAAGTAAAGTAAATTATTTCTTTACCAAAACCAAACATATTACGATGATATTATTTATAATTACTATTTATTGATTAATGTATTTATTCGTAGTAGCAACTTTATATTTTAAACTATGCCAAAACATATTATCATACAAAATGAAAGATGAATTGGATCAATAGAAGAATAATTGTTAATTTAATAAAAATATCAGAAATATTTACACAAGAAATATTTTTAATTCAATCCATAATCATAAACATAAATTCAAACATTACGTCCCTTATTCTTATCCAACATTACTTTCATCGATTGTAGATGTTGATCAAATACAACACACAATATTGGATTGAATAGTGAATTTCTTGGCGACAAGCTTTTTAATTTTTTGATGCCATCTTCCCTCATCCATTGGAAAAAGAAGTGGATATTGCGATAGGTCATAAAATTCATAATGATGGTTTATTCTATGATTGTAGCCTGAATGTGCGTGGTCTACAATGTCTCGTTCAAATAGTATATTAGCATATTTCCTTCAACCTTTATTGTCGCAACATGATCAACTATTGGCGAAGTATACACTATTTGATGTAATTTTATATCTTTTGGGATATGGAGTTGAACATTATCCATTGAAGAATAATCATTTAATCTTCTGAAGATTTTTACATATGAATTTACCTCTACAACTTTTATTATGATTTTTTTACAATAACTTCAGATAAAATTGAATTGTTGAGTGTATTCATTATATTCTCAAGCTAATTTTGATTTAAACAAAGTATAAATGAAAATGACTAGGACTGTCTGTACTCGGTATTAACCCTGAAAGGTCATGATACACCATTCCTTGTGCTAAAAAAATATCAACCCCTTGCCTAGCAGATACAAGTTCTTTATCCAATTTCACAACGATTGAGGTAAAAGAGAATATGCAATTGAATAGCAGACAATTTGTTTGAAGTTCGACGACCTCTTCTGACGAAAAAATGAACATTCATATAATTCATCAGAAACTTCAATAGGTGCAAGTTTAATTTTTTCATTATTACAACAAAAAGTCAGAGGTGCATACTCAAATCTTATAGCACCAAAACTAATGCAATTGGATATTTTTTTCAACTCATGTATCTCCGAACATACAGGTTTATAAAGTATTGAACCTAAAAAAAAAAATTCAAATATCTAGATTTTAGTTAAGTAAAAAGATTGCTTCAATATTCTATATTTACTGAAAATTTTGAAAATATTAACCTTTTGAAGCACATCGAATCACTTGAGCTTTAAAAAATGTAACATGTGAATTTTTCTTATGATTCTTAAGTTTTTCTATATATTCCCGGCTCTATATAGTACTTAGATTAGAATATTTCATTTTCATTCTATCAAGATTCCTATGTCACTGTAACATAAAAAATATAATACTATTATGAAAGTATCATACTTGGGCTTTGAATAGTTAAATAGTAAAAAGTAATCATTTTTCTAAATTTATACTGAGATTTCTAAATAGTTAAAATAAAAAAAATTTACCATTCAGTAATTTTATGCACATGCAAACACAAAAATGAAACTAATATATGTATTTTGAATAATTTAATAGTTAAAAGTTATAGCCTTTATAAATCTGTATTAAAACGTTTACTACTAAATCTATTTTATGTGATGATGAATTGATATGAACGATTGTTGATACATCAACATTTTCTATTTTTAAAATATATGTATATATATATAATATAGATATAGATATAGATAAGAACTGTGAGGTAGGTTTTATTTACATTTAAATCTAAATCACTTTGAAAGGCAGGCTAATTTTTAGGCGCATCATATATATGTAACATTAACATCATTTCCACACGAGTCTATGAAACCAACGTTACATGATCCCATTATTCCATTGCCTTGTATTATTTTGCTGAAATCAGATTACATTATTCAAATTCCAAGCAGCCACATATACTGCACTATTTTTATTTATATAAACCATTGTGGTCTGATCAGCAAGCACCGAGAAGCGGCTTGAATTCCTCCAGTTTCTTGACGTGCGCGCACGGCTGCACCCACACCTTGGCCTCATAATATTTGTTCTGCTTGTGACAATTCACTGTGACGGACGCCTCCAGTGTTAAGTAGAACATTTCCCCGGGAACTGGCCCGACCACCACTTGCACCGCCGCAGTCGTTACCATCTTAAATTCCAAGTGTGCATGCTGAAACCACCACCACCATCAATAATAATGTTAGAGATATGAATACTGAAATTAAATCCATATAATGAGGAACAAAAAAAGGAACAAGGGTAACGAAAAAAATCAACAATAATTAATCTGACGAGCAATGCAAAAATAAAACAAGGGAACAAAAAAATACATGTTTCTTGTTGTATTCAGCAACGGCAAAACGACCAAGTTGTTCTACTTGGTGGCTGATCGGAACCTTCTGAATACATTCCGTTGCCATTTTCGTAATAATACACTGATGAAAAAGAAAACTCTATCTGTAACTGTGTGTGAGTATGTGTGTGAATTGAAGATGGCAACAAGCACTGGTATTTATAGGGGAGGGGAGGGGTAGCAACGGAAGAAAGAATCGCAAGTCGCTGTCTAATGAAGTTTATCCAAATGCCGAGAATATAAAGTGAGCGATAAAGTTGATACCCTTTTGTTTGTTATATAACTTTGTTGGGGAGTGTCAATTATGGAATTTTCTCTTTTGGAAGAGTGAAATTCAACTTTGGTACGTAAAACTATTGTGCAATTGTCATATTGATACATGAATTATTAGAAATTGTTAAAATTGGTATATTTTATTGATACATGAATTATTAAAAATTGTTAAATTGGTAATGCATTTGAGATTAGGCTAATATTGTTGTGACTAGTTTGCTTCCATATAAACGATTTAATTCTCATTTTAAAAAACCGTTCATTTTGCCCCATGAATTATAAACTTTGTACCAAATATCACCTTGAACAAAATTGGGGGAAAAACACTAACCCATTTGAATTATTTGGTTTTGGTTTTATCATTTAATCTAATAAATTCTATTTATACTATTTTATTGTCAGTTCGAATACTATAGTTTCTATTGACTTTCTCTCTCTACTTTTCTTCCAAACGTTATTTTTCTTCTTCGGACACGAAAACATACTTGTCACTTATATTTTCTAGAAATGGTATTTTCCCCAAAATATCAAATTATTTATTAAATATTTAGATAACCCTAAACCCTCACTGTTACTAATTATAACATAATAATGTTGACAAGATATCTAAAGTTGAAATGTCTCTCACTAACCCCAACAAAATAATATTAACAATATATTTACAATTGATAAAATATCTTCCAAAATACATCATTTTATTTGCCCCAACAAAATATACACATTTTATCTCCTCAAAACGCCTGGAAATGAAACCAAACAAATTCTAAATTTTTTCAACAAAATCAAACTTGACAAAAATAAGTTGAAAGAACCTTCATGCTGTATCCATATTTTAACATAAACATTTTAAAAGAAAATATATATTACATTAAGTAGAAAATAATTTTGTACTACATTTACTTGTATATTTCTTGATCCTTTTACAAATTATTCTACTAAACCAATTATAGGATTGATAAAATTGGAGCATTTTTAAAAGTATATATAGGGGGTAAAATGAAATTAACAATAAATATTTTAAGATAATTTAATAGAGATAAAATATTATTAAGTCTATATATTATTACAGTATTACAAATCTATATATAACTATATTCTTAAAACATTATCTCTTATTTATTTTTTCTTACTCTTAACTTACCAAACTAAAAATAATACATTCAAAATTTAAAAATAATAAATTCTATATTTGGTATAGTTCGATAAATTGGAATAAAAAAATTATAATTAAATTGAATACTGAATTTTTATAAAAAAAAAATAAATATCAAATCAATTTTTTTTGTTCAACTTTGGTACATAGCGAATTCTTAGTTTTGATTTGCCAATTTTTTTTAATCTTTGGAAAAACAAGTGTCGCCTATAAATTATGAGTTGAAAAAGAGTTCATTGCTTTGTTGCTGCTACAACTTTAAGGTTGCAAACCCAAGTACATGTTGTATTAAGTAATAAATTTTTCGTGAATAAGAGGTCGGTCTACAGGAAAGTTGCTTGAAAAATTCAGGATTACAATTCTAAAAAAATGAGACTTGTATGAATTAAATATATGAACAATTGATGTATGTTGTAACTAAAGAAAAATTAAAGTAATAAAAATATTGAGGATTAGGGATCCACTCTTGAGTTTTGGATAAAGGAACGGTTATTTATTCTTTTAACCTCTATTAATTGCCATAATTGGAATCAATACATAATGAAGGTTGCAATCGGAAGATATTATCAAATGACTCACGCAATAAGGTAATCATTATACTGTCTTACTATTGCAAATTATCTCTTAACACCAATATTTATTTATGGGATCAAGCATTTATATACACCTTTATCGACAACAAATCAAGGTTTCACATTAGCAGTCGGTAGTGTAAAACCGTACAATAAGCTAAATAAACCCAAGTATTTGTTGTGCCATTGGCGATACATAAATCAAGAATCACCATAAAATAAGTAGAGTTTAGATCAAAACTCAAAATAATAATACAACATACTTAAACATTTTCTATCTTTATAACTATTCCTTTTCCTCCATCAAAAGGTTCACCATTTTTTCTCAAAAAAGTAAAATTTAGAAAGATATAATAAAAGTAGGAAATAGTAAAAATAGAAGATAAACTAGAGAATGCATTTCTATTACTACAAGAAAATTTACATTACTAGAAAACTTAGCCTAAAGAAGCCCTCTACTCCCCCTCTCTTAGAAGCTTAATACATGGTTTATTTATAGTACTTGGAGTAATCTAGAGATCAAATAAATAATGGAGGTGTTAATTAAGTGGTATGCTAGTTGCCAAGAGTTGGTAAGTTGTTACATTAAGTCCTCATCTATCAAATTCAATCGTATGTTTCAGTCTGATACAGCCTAATTTGGATGATGTATAAAGAAGAGAAATTGTAGATTTTTTGGTACTGATAGATTTTCATATATCATTTGTCAAATTTGACGATCGGATAAAGGAGATATAGTCAAATTACCGAATCATATCCAAGAGCCATCATTTAACAACAGCAACAACTTGTAACCTATGTTTTTACCATTTTGACATATTTTCTCACCATTTTGTCTTCATCAAACTTGTTTATTTATCTCTTCTATATAACATATCCAAATTTTAGCTCAAAATAAATTTGGTTTTAAGGATATGTCCCAATTGGTCAAATAAGTTAATACTGGGCTGAACTCTAATCTGAATTTTGGTGATGCATTTTGTATAACTGCTTGGATGAATTTTCTGCTATACTCAAGACTGAATTGGGCTGATGTTCGAACAAAAATATTGTATTTCTATCTCTTGGCTTTCAAATGAAATAAGATTTAGGTCCATAGAGCGTTTGATCATAAAGTAATGCTTAAATTATAAAAACTGCACAAGTCTGGGAACATGCCCAATTCAAATTTCAACACTGGGGTCTATTGTTATTGAATTCGACCCCTCTTATTAATCTTGCAACATCTCATTTTTAGTTACAACTCATATCACTTTGCAATTATTTTTTTTTATTATTTCTCTCTCTCTCTCTCTCTCTATTTTTTTCAAAGAAAGTCCCCCATACTTATCTTTTATTTCAATATGAATTTCTTTTGTAAGTTCACACTATCAATGGAATATCTCTTAAACTCGAATCATTTTTAGAACAAGGGCTGGATAATAGTGTATTTAGGCTAGGTAAAATGATATGATTAAAAAAATATTTATTTATTGAAAGACTCAATATTTTACTAGGGGGATGTCCTCTTGAAACATCTCATGTGGTTTGAGTATAATTATCGCAAAAATATATTAATTAAATAACAACATCAAAGTCCAAAACAACACTCATTATCAATCAAACCACATTATTCATGCTTAATTTTAATCAATGAAGTTGGAAGAACCTCTATGACTTAAAATTTTTTTTAAAAAAAATTGGTAATTCACAAACATTTGTTAAAATCTTTACAAACTTGCCATGTTATGCAAAAAATAGGAATGCGTCTCAAGAGTGTTACAATTACTCTTTACTCCGCTACCAATTTTTATGATTTCAACGGACCCATTAGAAAATGTGTTTGATTTTTTTTTTGAAATAAAATACTAGAAAAACACATATTTAACACGCAAGTCATGATATCAACTATCCCTCCCCCAACCTAATTGAGACATTGTCTCCAATGTCAAAAATAGATAGGAAAGTAGAATTTGAAAGATATCACCTAAAGTGTGGCTAAAAAAATAAAGCTGAAACAAAAAAAATGCATACTATTAGATGAAACCATTAATAATAAGTATCACAGACTAAAAGTCAAATTTAATTTGTGTTTTCGACCATTGTTCCTGTTGGACCAATCCACATTGTCCAAGGCTGGATCAGGTTTGGGCACATATGCTAGGTAGAATTCCTCCAGTGTATCAAAATCGCTAGGTAGAATGATGAATGTATCCGCATTGTTTAACATGTTAGGCATTCTATTATAAATATGTGACACTTTTAGTTTATCTCTAATGGTCATACCTGTAATATTCTGTATTGTTAAAGATTTTAGGATAACTCCCAAAACTTTGACTCCTTCTACATAAGCAAAAATAACAACACTCCCTATTAACCCCAAACTGCCTTTCCCATATACTAAATGAATTTTTCTTTCTACTAAGATTCTACCAAGGTTATTGGCTGCCCCTATAAACTCACCATTTTTCCTAAATTTGATCCACAAAAAATACAATTGCAATTGAATTTGCGAGTTGAAGAAACATCTATTTATTTACTTATTTTTTTTCTTTTGAAAAATAAATTATGCAAAAATAGAGTAAGTACGGTACTATTTATTGAGATGTGAACATGGAATGCATTTATTGCATGTCTGTTTCTTTTGTCAAAAAGGTTGAAAATAAGGATACACACAAAATTTAAAAATTACCTACTTACACGTGAATGTACATGTAGTTGTGATTATGACTCACATCTTTCTCTGGTTTTACGTCTAGTAACAGCTTAAACGCCCTCTATAGGTCGAGGATATGCTTCCCATCTAGTTTTCTTATAAATTGGCAAACAAGGTCTTTCATTGTCAGATTCTCAAGACTGTAAAGCTCGTATTCATTTCGAAAATGATCCCATAAATCAAGAATTGTACGTAGTACCAATCAACATGTATATATAAACAATACTTAAATATATAATATATATAAACTATGCTTAAATATATATATATATAAACATATACTTAAATATATATATATATAAACATATACCTCAATATATATTTATAATCATATATAAAAGCATATGCATAATATGTATATATATACGTATATACATTTACTCTATGAATATATATATACTTATACATATAAACATATACTTAGGTATAATTGTATTATTTATATAAATAATATAGAGTTATATTATTTATATAATTATATATTTATATTTATAAATATTAATACATATTATTTATACAAACTTCCCATGTTTTGACTATAAGAGAAACTAAAGTAAGTTATTTCAAGGCTACACTACCAAAAATACTACAAAGTGTCCAAAACAACAAGATCATCGACGTTGAGAAGATGGCATTTGTTGTCTTGTCCGAGCTTGTGGCTAATCCATTTTCCTTTTCAATGTATGTAGTTTTATCTTTGCCTACGTGTTTGGTATGGCGTAGAGAAGGGTTATGGACCAGCTCAAAATTGCGGGTATCCCAATATTCCTCCTCCATTATGGGCTCGAACCGCCTTCATTTGTCCTCCAGTAAGCTTGCATGCTGTAGTTTGGTTTCATAAGTGTTTTGGCGTTTAACCCATATGTTCGGCGTACTGGTATCATATGTGAGCAAGAATTCCAAATTGGACCCATTTACCATAAGAGCATTGTTGCAGATTTTATGAACGCAAGTGCACATTGTCGTTAACAAGTAATAAAATGATGAATAAGTATCGTTCCAACGAGAATTGTTGAATTATTAAGTACCAAAATTATGTTAACTCTAATTTTATTTGAATAAATGTATTTTTGTATTTTTTTTATAAACTAAATTCAACTAAACTAAATTAACAATAGAAAGTATTTAAACATAAAATTTAATAACTAAAAAACCTAAGGTTATGATTTCACCATAATTAATTCGAATTGAATAATTTATCTCATCAATTTCAATTTAATTACCAAGTGATAGTCGAGAATCCCTAAATTATCCACTAGCCTCTCCCAATGTCTAATGAAAATATCATCAATTGCTAACCCACTGTATTCCTATGTGAATTACAACAATCAACAATTCATTAGGTTCTATGAAGTCTCAAACATGACTACACAAACCATGTAAGTATATTTCTATCTCACATATAATTTATGATTTTATACACATATAACTAGACACATATATCATATCTCAGGTCAATATGATTAGCAAATCATTCAATTAGTGGCCAAGTAATTGAAAGTATTAAAAATAATGTAGAAAACTCAACTTAAAGATAAATTGAGAATTGAATTGATACAAATATTCAAAACATCATAATTAGATTATATCACAATCTTAAAAAAATAAATTAATTCATGATGAAAATAAATTACAAATTAACAACATTCATATACATAATGAAAGAAAGAAAGAGGACAATGAAATGAAACTAGAAAGAAGATGGATTTCTTCCTTTATTAATGTCTTCTTCATAAATTATGGAAGAATTCTCCTCCTCTTTTTCTCTTTTTCTCCTCTTTTTCTTGTTTCTTGACTTGTTTTCCCTTCTCTCCCTCTCTAATCTGATTTTTTTTTTGACTCTTGGAGGCTTTTGAATCATTGAAAATCATACGGGAGATGCCCTAAAGAGGGCAAAATGATGATTTTGCCCTTATTTGTCCGCCCGACAGTGCCCATTCTGTCCAAGACAGTGCCTAGGTGCTGCACTTGCTGCTCAATATCTGACTCTGCAGCGTTACTTGCCTCTTTCAACCGATTTTCCACCATATAGTTCCACATGTATTTATCGTTAAAGAAGAAATATTGCTAAATTGTAGTTTTATTTATGTTCGTAAAATAGATATTTTTTAATATTAATTATTTATCTTGCTTAACATTTAGATTATTTCAATTTGCCAATTTTTTTCACTCTATATACAACAAGTATAGCCTATAAAGTATGAGCAGGATGAGAGTCTCTTGCTTTGTTGCAATGTTATATCGATCAATACTTATTTTATTAAATATTTTAGAATATTTTATTTTTTATTGATTATATTTTATTTAAATTTTTTTAATTTGTGAAGTATCTAAGTTTACTCAAATAAATTATTAGATAATACAATTAATATACTAGAATCATATAAATCACGTACAACCATGTGTTACTAGTTTATTAAATATACATATATATATATAAACATGTATTGAAATATATACACACACTCATATACTTATGTTATATATACATGCATTTGAAATAAATACACACACACACACATATATATATATATTTATATTATATATATAAGCATACACTTAAATATATATATACATATATATATATGTAAACATATACTTAAGTACATATTTATATAAACATGTACTTATATTATATATATAAACCTTTACTTAGATATGTATATGTATATACAATTACGATATATATAAATAAACAAACTTAAATATATATATAAACATATACTTAAATATATATATATATATATAAAGTATCTTATATATATAAACAATACTTAAATATATATATATATATTTAAAATTACCTACTTACCTGTGAATGTACATGTAGTTGTGATTGTGGCTCACATCTTTCTCTAGTTTTACGTCTAGTAACAGCTTAAACGCCCTCTATAGGTCGAGGATATGCTTCCCATCTAGTTTTTAATAAACTGGCAAACAGGGTCTTTCAATGTTAGATTTCCAAGACTATAAAACTCATATACATTTCGACAACGATCCCATAAATCAAGAATTGCACGTTGTACCAATCCACATATATCTAAGAGAAACTAAAGTATATTATTTCAAGGCTACACTACCAAAAATACTACAAAGTGTCCAAAACAACAATATCATCGACGTTGAGAAGATGACATTTGTTGTCCTGCCCGAGCTTGTGGCCAATCCATTTTCATTTTAAATGTGCGTAGTTTTATCTTTGCCTACGTGTTTGGTGTGACGTAGAGAAGGGTTATAGACCAACTCAAAATTGGGGGTATCCCAATACTCCTCCCCCATTATGGGCTCGAACCGCCTTCATATGTCCTCCAGTAAGCTTGCATGCTGTAGTTTGGCTTCATACATATTTTGGCGTTTAACCCATATGTTCGGCGTACTTGTATCACATGTGAGCAAGAATTCCAAACTGGACCCATTTACCACATGAGCATTCCCCGATTTTAGCTTCACATGGGTAAGAGTCCCACATCCATATTTGTGTCGTGTTATAACAGAAGCTGTATATTCTCTATGATCGAATATTTGAATAGTATGTTGAATTGAGTGATAGTCCCAGTGTGCATACTTCTCAAATGGATAGTCAGGCCATTATTGGTTATTTTTTACCATTCTAGTAGCCTTGTCATGTCGCTCGAGAAAATATTTCACACAATGATCAAAAGTCATATGCACAATACACGATCAAAAGTCATATGCACAATGTACAATACACATGGAACCATGTAGAAAACTCAACTTGAAAAATAAATCAAGAACTGAATGGATACAAATATTCAAAATATCATAATTAGATAACATTACAACCCTACAAAAATAAATTAGTTGATGATGGTAAAAATGAATAATAACTTAAAAAATATCCATGAACATAATTAATAAGAAAAAATATAAAAATGAAATTAAACTTGAAAGTAGGATGAGTTTCTTCTCTTATAGATGTCTTCTTCACAACTCTTGGAAGAATTCTCTCCTTTTCTTCTCCTTCTTCCTTCTTCTTTCTTGGCTTGGGGTAATATGTAAGATAAAAAAAATTTAATTCATTGGTTGATGTTGATTTATAGTGACTAAGAAAATGGCCCAATAGACTCAACGGGGAACATTAGGGATTATACATCATAAATAGGATGACTTAAAAGGTTTAAATGGTCTAAAACATGGCCTAAATCACTTACCTAATGTCATGTAGCTAGGATTTTGCCTCGAGTGACAATCAAACAAGTTCTAGAATTATATGAGATCACAAAAAAAATAAAAAAATATTGAGTTCACGTAAACTTTTTCTAAGCACGCAAAAAATTCAAATGTTCAAGGCTATATGCTCAATATGTCAAAGAATTATAAGAAAGGTAAAAATTGTCACGAAAGTTAAGCACATACATAAACACAATATTCATCAACTTCCAAAAGTTATAAACAAACAAGAGCAAATGAAGCACATACATCCACCCCTAAACTTAGAACTAACATTGTTCTCAATATTAAATAAAACAAAATATAGTATAGAAGACTTCCCTGAGTAGTGTTAGTTCGCATCAGCTTCATCATCCCCCTCTTCTAGAACAATGATAGATGTGCATTCATTAGTTGGTGGCATATCATTCTTTATTTTACAAATCCTCCCCCAAACTTGAGTTGGATCCTGAAATGAAAATAAACAAAAATTATCAAACTAAAAGAAAAAATGAATATTGAACAACTAAATAATAAAAATAAAAGAAAACATAAAACACTTGGGTTGCCTCCCAAAAAGCGCTTAGTTTATAGTTTTCAGCTAGACTATCTCTAGATCTTGTCATCCTGGGTCTGGTAAAATGATCATAGACTTATTGAGGTTCCCTCTACCATCATTGTACCCTTTCAATCGTTGCCAACTCGCTTGGCGCAGAAATTCTAAAGTTTCAAAATTATCTTTTGTAGTGCGATTTGTATGAAGAGAGTTAAATTGTAGAGACAAAACAACAACAGCTTGAGCAGTAAGAGTAGCGAGTACCTCAACATCATGAACTCCAAATACTTTCTTTGGTACAATTCTTTTTGAAGGTCATTGATAAGCATTAGCAGCCATGGTCTCAAGAAGATCGTAGGCCTCCTTATGTGTTTTGCCCATAAGAGCTCCGCTAGCGGCAACATCCACTAGAGTTCTAGTTGAACTACTCAAACCATTATAGAAACTTTGTACTTGCAACCAATCTGGTAAACCATGATGTGGGCACCTCCTCAATAGATCCTTGTACATTTCCCAAACCTCATGCAAGGATTCCAAGTCATATTGAGCAAATGTCATGATATCATTCTGCATCTTTGCTGTCTTAGTGGGTGGGAAGAACTTAGCTAGAAAGCTTTGAGCTAAGTGTGCCCAAGTAGTGATTGTCCCAACATATAGAGAATTCAACCAAATTTTGGCCTTGTTCTGAAGTGAAAATGGAAACAATCTCAATCTAATGGCGTCATCAATAACACTATTGTACTTGAATGTATCACAAATTTCAAGAAAACTAGCTACGTGTGTATTTAGATCCTCATTGGCTAATCCAATGAACTGATTAGCTTGAATCATCTGAATAATAGCTGATTTGATCTCAAGATTATTTGCTTGAATTATAGGGGGCCTGATTCCAGAAAATGTATCAACGACCATAGGTATAGCATAATCACGCAGTGTCTTATTAATCTCTATACTCACATCTCCTATGGTGCTTTGAGACATGTTTAGGAGCTTCACTCTTTACCTTCGATCAACGCCTAAAAATTTAAAATGAAAAAATGAAACTAAAAGAGAAAAAAAAATTCAAACTAAAATTAGAGTTATTTGGTGTTGATATTAACAAAATAAAATAGTCCCCAGCAACGGCGCCAAAAACTTGTTGCAGATTTTTGTAATGCAAGTGCACATTATCATTAACAAGTAATAAAATGGTGAGTAAGTATCGTTCCCACGAGGACTATTAAATTACTAAGTATCGAATTTTTGTCAACTCTAATTTTATTTGAACAAACGAATGCGGATGATAATTAATTCAAATAAACTTAAATTTCTATTAGAAAAATGCACAAAAATCAAATGAAGATGAATATCAATGACTTAAAGATCTAGGGTTATGATTTCATCATAAATAGTCCGAATTGAATAATTTATCTCATCGATCTCAATTTATTTTCCAAGTGATAGTTGAAAATCCCTAAATTATCACTAGTCTCTCCTTAGGTCTAATGAAAATATCATTAATTACTAACCCACTATATTCCTATACAAATTACAACAATCAACAATTCATTAGGTTTTATGGATCTCTAACAAGACTACACAAACTATGCAAGTATATTCCTATCTTACATGCAATTTATGGTATTTTTCACAATGAACTAAACACATAATTCACCTCCTGGATCATTATGATTAATAAATTATCTAATTAGTGATCAAGTAATTAGAGGCATTATGAACAATGAAGAACACTCAACTTGAAAAATAAATCAAGACTTGAATTGATAAAAATATTCAAAATATCATAATTAGATTACATCATAACCCTATAAAAAGAATTTTGTTCATGATGGTAAAAATGAATAATAACTTAACAATATTCATGAATATAATTAAAGAGAGAAATAGGAAAGATAAAAATAAAACTTGAAAATGATGAGTTTCTT